>JAMPIV010000601.1:905000-960906 GCA_024509875.1 Oreohelix idahoensis
TTCTATAGCACACCTGAGAATCAAGCTTGAAACTCATGTTGTTGACTTTTAAAGAATTTGCTTTGAATATTTGCAAAGTTTTGAATAAAAAATAATTAATTTTTTCCCAACTACATTTCAAGAAAGACAATTTTTCCCAATAGCAATCCAAGGGAAACAATCAATACGCAAAAAATATTAAATTTATGTAATTGTATGATAATTTATTACAGTTTTTTTTTTCAAGTTATTAGTTAAAAACATAATAACTTTAGAATTATTTTAAAAACATTAAAAATATCGATATAGAATGTAAAAATCATTGAGCTAGTTTGTATTTAAAATGTTGAAAAATCATCAATATAAACCGATTTGGCAGCCATAGCGCCCATAATAGCATTACGTCGGAGTTTTAATCTATTGATTAATGAAATAGATAATTTGGTATGGTACTAGACCATCCTAAACTGGAAGTATTAGTTTTTTTTTTTTTTTTTTTTTTCCCTCGCTTGAGGTCGCATATTTTTTCCTCGCATGAGGTCGCATTGTCCCCGCCCAAACCCGGCCCTGGTCAAGACCACATGTCCCAACACAAGAAGACCCAATGACAAATTGTGTCACTGTAGTGATCTTCTGTGTTCTCACACAAGAGACCTAATGACAACTGGAAGTATTAGTACTGATAAACGACGAAGAACAGCTGTTTATCTCCTAAATTCTCCATTAAAAGTTACAGATGAAAATATAGAAAATTCATTGAATACCCAGCATGCTCTTGTAAAATGTATTCTTTAAAAAAGTAATAAGACGCCAATAAGATTACCATACTTAAAATATGAAATATGTCTCACGAACTACATAAAAATAGGTTGCAAAAAAGAAAAAAAATTTAATTTAAATTATTCATAGATAAAGATAAATAACAAACCACTTTTAAATGTATATTTTTATGTTTTTGTAATTCTTTCCCTTAAACATATAAACTTACCTTAGTAGACTCCCCTGAAAATTTCAAACCAGACTGATCTATCTATCTATCTATCTATCTATCTATCTATCTATCTATCTATCTATCTATCTATCTATCTATCTATCTATCTATCTATCTATCTATCTATCTATCTATCTATTGTAATCTGATTGGTTTCAAGGAGGATTTTATTTTTGTTTTTGTGTGGTTGTTTTTTACGTTCGTTTTTATTGTTTATGTTTTTTATTGTTTTTTAACGTACTTTATTTCTTAATTGTAATTTGATACTGTAAATGTATGTTGTTATATTACATTTATAATGTTCATTGCCTCTAAATTAATATTTACAGCAGATGTAAGGATGTGTGTATACAGAAGCTTTCCTCAACCTTTTTATCTTGAAGGAACCCTTGAAACAATTTGTAGGTGTCAGTTAACCCCTTGAATATAAGTTATTATATCTATAGCTCACGGTACGTTTGCGTGATCATTAAGTTGTTATTATAATAATCCAATAAAAATTGCTAATCCTTAAAATAAAAAATAAAAAAAAGCAACTAAACTGGAACAAACACTTAGACCTATTAGTGCAAAGCAGTAGGGGACTTATTCAGCGTTGCCACAGCTGGTTATTTTTTACTAGATCTGGGTTTTTGGGCTTCCGTCTGGGTATCTGGGTATTTTTTTCCAAATCTGCATTAATCTGGGTATATTTGACAACTGGCATTTACAATGTATGTATATTCTATGCACTGAACATTATACATTATATGTATATTATAATGAAATGTAAAAAATTATGTGCTTTATATTTTTTATTCCACTTACATTTAATTCTTGTTTTTAACCACATCAATGACGTTGTTTTTTTTTTACTTGTTTACATCATCTATCTATTTCCTGTTATTCTGTTAATGGCTGTCATCTACAATACTCAGTCATTTTTGCGATGTGTTTTCAAGTATTCTTTTTAAATTTTAGACTTAAGCAGATATTACAGCATATTGTTTTTTTTGTTATTATAAGATTATAAAATGAGCGATGATGAAGGTAAGCTAGGTAGTTGTAGCAGCATGACGACACACACGCCACCGCGTAAAAAAGTGAAGCCATGGTATCATCAGGCTTTTTGTGAGGAATGGGCTAACAGACAGCGAACTGAAGGATTGGATAAAGCCGGACTCTGGCAATCGCTATGCTGTGATTTGTACGGTCTATTCCTGTACATTAACTAATGCCAACAAAACAGCTTTATTGACAAATAAAAGCACACAGAAGCACATGAAAAACTTCGAAGCCAAAAGCAAAACTCTGAACATTAACAAGTTTTTCATCAAACCAAAAAAGCCCTGTCTCCAAGACAAAATTGCTAAAGCGGAGATACTGTTGTCGGCTTTAAAGGCAGAACATAATACTCCGTTTTTGCAAGCTGACCATTTGATTGAATGTTGCAAGCAGATGTTTTCAGACAGCACAATTGCTCAAAAAATATCACTGAAGTGCAACAAGCTTTTGTGTGAAACAGTTTCCAATCGAATACTAGCCAAGCAAGCAGTTGCCAAAGATGGAGTTTGTCATAAGTTTAATCCTAGTAAAAGCGTGGTTGAAGATGTGCGTGAAGGACGTTGTCGGCCGAGATATGCAAAGATTTTGGATCTCCACAATCAAGATTCCACGTTGTCAATTCATGCATATGATCTTGACGAAGGAGAAGTTGTCGACATGGGTACCGAGTCGCTGACAAATGACAATTTTCTACAGTAACAAGTTACAACTAACATTGTGTATTTGGTTTGAGGAACATTTTGTTAATGTAACTACTGTAAGTATGTTACTGTTAAAATATCTCATTTTCAAGAGTTCATATATTGGGGTGTTATTAAAATCATTTTTATATAATTGTGAATTTTTGGTAATAAAAAATAAAATAAAAATGAAGAAATTAATAAAATTGGTAGCACACAGCTTATTTGTGCTAAAGTTGCACTAAAAGATTGTGTAAGCATTGTCTATCCCGTGTATAATCTGGGTATTTCTGGGTTTTTTTAAAGAAGAAAATCTGGGTTTATCTCTAGAACTTGAGTGGCAACCTTGGACTTATTAACATGCTAGATATATGAAAGGAATTGGTTGGAGAGCCTGCAATAAGACAGTGTTAACCTTCTATAAATCATTTATTAGGGGCAAACTTGACTATGCCAGTGTTGTCTATGCATCAGCCGCCTCGAGCAATAAGAAAAAACTAGACACAGTCCAAAACCAGGCACTGTCAATAATAGCAGGTGCCTCAAGGGGAACATCAGTGGAGACATTAGAAGTAGCGCTAGGCATTATACCCCTGGAGCTAAGGAGAAAAGAACTGAGATTCAGCTACTGGGCAAGAGTGGCAAAAGATCCAACTCACCCAGCACACAAAACCTTTGATAGGGGTAACCAGTACATAGGCACATTCCATTAAACCATAATAGATACCCGTCAGGGTGGAAAACAATGGACGAAGTGGATCAACACCCAAACCTATTTAATATGATAAACAGTAGTGCTCAGTCTAAAGCAAAGATCCCACCATGGGAATTAAAAGTGCCAGAAACTGACTCCCACTTATCAAAGATCATAAGCAAATCTAACGACATAATCTCAGCAAAAAGTAAATCACTAGAGTACATAGAACGATATATAAATAATAGCCTAACTATATATACAGATGGGTCAAAAGATGAAGAAGGACAATTAGGAGCAGGAATAGCAATACCAAAATTAAAAATTTATAAAAGATACAAATTAACAGGTAATACATCCATCTTTACAGCAGAATTAGTGGCAATCCTAAAAGCTTTAGAAATAGCTGCAGAAAACTCACCAAATAAAGTAACCATTCTCACAGATTCCCTTTCATCAGTATTAGCTATCGGAAACAGAAATGAATGTAGCAGGCCAGATACTATAGAGGAAATACTACAGGTTAATACATATCTGCACATTATAGGATGCAGTGCAACACTAACATGGATACCATCACATGTGGGAATAGCAGGAAATGAGTTTGCAGACAAAGAAGCCAAAGGTGGAAGAACTAGCTATAACAAAATTGAAGTAGGCTTAGGAAAGTTTGAAATTAAGAGCTTAATTGCTCGAGCAATAACTAAAGAGTGGATAACAGCATGGGACCAAAGTAAAAAAGCAAGACACTCATATAAAATCCTAAAAAAAAACAAGCAAAAACTGTCAAATACAAGATGAACTAAAAACACCAATTAATAAAAAATTGCTGAGGCTCAAGCTTGGAACTGGATATTTCATGATTGAGGAACCCACATGTGAAGAGTGTCAAGAACCAAACACAATTAGACACTTTCTGGTGGACTGCAAAAAATATGATCAGCAGAGGCAAAACATTAAGACATACTGTAGTAACCACAAGGTAGAAATGAGTGTAGAACTCATAGGCACAAAGACCCCTTCAGACGTGCAAAAGTTAATAAAACACTATATTACAAAAACTAAAGCTAACATATAAAAAATAAATAAGGATCCGAGCCAGTAGTCCACACTGGTGAAAGACTCCACCCAGATACATACAGATTAACCAAATAAACCGTCCAGTGAAAATTAAAAACATACCAGCTTAGAAAATATCATATTTTGGATAAAAAAGCCATTTTGAACTATAACTACAAAAGGAAAAATACCTACTAGAGATAATTTAGAATAAAATAAATACAAACAAAAACATATTACTATAACGGAAACATGTCCTGATATAACCAACAGCTCCATTGTACATGGTAGATGGTTGAAAGGGGCGTGCTACAAAGAAAAGTAGCAAACACATTAATAAAAAATAAAGAAAATAAATTATATATACGTTTGTGTGCAAGATGCGTGGTTTGAACTCTACATTTTTTCATTTCTTTTTTTAGTGTATTTCAATGTTGCTTTCAAAATGTTTTAAGTATACCGAGCGTACTTGTGTTAATACTACCAAATACACTATATATTACAATTCTCTATCTATTTCCTACATTTGGTATATAAAATGTACATTTTCACAGAAAAGGTTAACATAAAATTTAAACTAAAAGACAGTACACTTCACTGTTTAGAATTCTTCAAAAAATAATTACGGAACAGGTTGTAAAATAATTACGGAGTCAAAGAGAATAACTTCTCCAAAAATTTCTCTAGCAGCTTCAGATTTGGTCTAAATCGGTAAATAATGAAAACCTTTTTATTTGAATATTACGGCATCAATTTCGAGGCCCTATTATTTCAGTTCATGGGACCGAAGACGCATCAAAAGTGAGGAATGCAGTAAGCGACCCATAGGTTGACTGCTTGCGTCAGGGTCAGCGAACCAGAGCTGACCAAGACCCTACTCCACCTCCAAGTGGTGGTCCTGGAAACAGGCTGCATCACTGTAGTCTGGCTGAGAGAGTAGGGATCGAAGAGGAAGGCTAACCCGGTCCCAAAAATGCCATGCCGAAAACGGATGTGTCGGGCCGAAATGCGCAGATATCGCAGCTTTGCTGTAAACTGCGACACAACGTAACAAACGTCCTTTTTAGCACGAACAACGAAGAAGAATTTCTGTTCATCAAAAGTAAATTACTCCTCCCCTACTTTTTTCATTTAAAATAGCGGTTGATGCGAGCTGTTTTAAGAAGGCACATGATTTCATGCAACATGAAGACGACATATATATATATAACTTAACAAATGAAACGGTATTGAATCAGTTTTACAAATTAACGGTACACAGGAAACACGGGACATTTCGGGTTTCACCCTTCGTCAGCCACAGTTACAAATAGGCAACAAGGACAAGAAATATAGGCAGGTTAAAGAAAATTAAATTCAAATTCAGACGATGTCTATATTTCTTTGCTCGGTCGGCGGCCATCCTCCGTGCAGTGCCCCAGCTCTGGTTCATTCTTTGCATCTCAGCCTCCACTGTTCTCCGCCAAGTTGTTTTTGGTCGGCCTCTCTTTCACTTTCCTTCAGGGGTCCATAGCATAGCTGGTCTTGTGATGGCATCAGGGTCTCTTCTGAGGACGTGACCAACCTAACTCCAGCGTCTGCCAGCTAAGATAGTGTGCATGTCCTCTTGGTTACTCAGAGTAAGTAGTTCTTGATTGGTGATGGTATTTGGCCAACAGATTTGGAGAATTTTCCTTAGGCAGATTGTGTGGAAACAGGACAGTTTCGACATTTCCTTCTCTGTTACTCTCCAGCATTCCGCACCATAGAGAAGCACAGAAAGTACACAGCTCTCATTTAAACTTAATTTGGTGTTTGAACTGTACTTCCAGATGTTGGTTAGACTAGCAAAGGCTGTTCTCGCTTTAGTCATTCTATTTACGTGTTCTGCCGTCTGGTGTTACTATGTATCCTCAGTATCTAAATGTATTTGTCTGTTCCAGCTTCTGGTTCCTTATTGTTATGGGCTCCAGACTGCCCACATTGAGTATCATAACTTCTGTTTTCTTTAGATTGATGTTCAGACCTCAGAATAATGCTCCACAAACTTTGTCAACGATTCAAAAGTGTTGTGATCCAATGGATCCCATCTCATTGTAACATCCCTGGCAATGAAAAGTCTGACAGATTGACAAAGGAAGGTGAAAATCTACCTCAGCCTGATTAAAGCATAACTGTCGAGGAAGCAAAGAGTTTTATCAGGCTCAGATACAAAAACAAATGGGATATAGAGCAACCAGGTCACACACAAAATGATGCATACTACCAGCTCAACAGAAGAGAACAAGTGGTAATCTTCAGACTCCGCACTGGCCATAACAGATTGAGATACCATCTATTCAACAAGCTAAAGATAGGAACTACCGATCAGTGTAACTGTGGCACTGATAAAATGACTGCTGAACATCTGCTTCAAAGTTGCCGCTTATATGCGGTACAGAGAAAGCGCATATGGCCGACACCAGTACCATTCGTGGAAAAGCTTTACGAGATTCAAATAGCCTCAAACTGACTACTGCTTTCTTTGAAAACATTCAAGTGGACGTCTGAGAGTGTACGAAGAAGAAGAAGAAGACACACCTGCTGGCTATACTTATTCTTAAGGAGTCGCCGGAACGTAACCAATCGCTGCCAAGATGTATATTTGATTCTACATCTTTTAGTGGTATTTCTGCAAGTACAATCTCGTTATCGTTTCCTGCGTTTATTCCATCATCAATGTCTTTTTCCTGCTTGCTTTCAGGCACGCGTGCTGTGACCTCTCATCCAGTAGCTTCATTTTGTCTTCCATCTGACTACGGTATACACGATACTATGGCCTGTGTTAAAGACTACGGTTAGTTGTACTAGTTCAGGTTTTCGCAAACTAGGGTACGCATAGACCAACGGGGTGCGAGAAGCTTATTCCCCAGGGTATGGGGAATATATGATAAATAACTATTTTATTCTATTGATATATTCCAAACATAGTAGTGCAAGTGAAACAACAAAGTTGTGCATTTATGAGACAACGGCGAGTCATGTCCTTAGTCAAATTAGAAGCAAGAAACAAATTACAAGCTGTACATGATATGCAGGTATGTCTTTAAAAAAAACTGTACTAGTAATAAAACTGTTTGTTGATAAGAAACAGAATTAAGGGCCTCACTACTGTGTTGGACTGTGTTCTAAGTAAACATTTAACAACTTTGTGATATTAAATGTAAAACATTGTAATGTACTGAATAAAGATTCCTTATTGAAAAAAAAAACGAATTAAATTGTTTATAAATGTTCTTATGTGCATATGCATGGGGAATTTAAGAATGTATCTTCTCTCATATTGAATAGACAATACGGGAAATGTTTCCCCACAGCCAATGAAATACGGGGACCAAACAAGGTTTACGACCCCTGTACTAGTTCGTAGCTGGTAATATACAATTGGCAGTGTTACAGTAAAACTCCGCCAAGGCCGGTCCCATGCCCGGCTGAAAAAGGAGGAGGGCGGCCTCCATGGAGGCCGTAAGGAGGCAGCCCCTCCACCATGCAAAGGCACAACAGGCCAATCACCTGTTTGCTTTAAACTATGATTACGAGTAATATAAGAGAGAAAACCTGACTGATTCTAAAGGCGACGAACTGGAACGGACTACGGACTACGACTTATGGAACTTGGAACACAAGAAGTATAAATGGGAAAGAAGAGGAGCTGGTGGAAGAGATGAGGAAAGCAAAACTAGAAATCCTGGCTATTACGGAAACAAAGAAAAAGGGACAAGGAGTCATGGATCTCGATGGCAACACGCTGCTAAACAGTGGTGTACCCACATCTAAAAGAGCTAAAGGGGGCGTGGGTTGCATTGTGGCCAAAAACCAGAAAGATAGTATCAAGGGATGGAACTTTGTCTCGGAGCGCATTATGGTTGTAAAACTAAAAGAAGGAGAAACCATAGTCAACCTGGTCATAGTGTATGGGCCAAATGAGGATGAGAGAGCAGAGGTCAAGGAGGAATTCTTTGAGCTGCTTCAAAGGACAGTGGATGACTGCCTAGATGAAATTATCATGCTCGGAGATTTCAATGCCAGAGTTGGAAATGACCATGCTAGATGGGGTGGAGTTATCGGAAGATATGGAGAAGATACTCTGAATGACAATGGAAAGCGACTTTTTTAGATTCTGCAGTGAGCAGAATCTGATCATTACCAACACAAAGTTCCCCCATAAGCGCATACATGCATACACTAGTGTGTGAACCAACAAAGAATGAGAAGTCAGTGATCGACTATGCCATTGTTAGGAGGAGCTCATTCAAATATGTCCGGGATGCTAGAGTCTGGAGGGGGCCAGAGATTGGAAGTGATCACTACCTGCTTACAATCAATAGAACAACTGAAAGAGTTGCTCAGCCTAGGAACTGCCCAGCATCACGCAAGAAACCAAGTAAACGAACGAAAGAAATGAGCATTAAGACCTACAAGCTGAGAGAGCCAGAAATAAAGACCAGATATCAGGGGCTTATTGCTACAGCGGTGAGCAACACAGAAAAACAACCTGATGACTTGGAAACCCTCTGGCTTAAATTCAAGGATATCATAAAGACAGCTGCTGCAGAAGCATGTGGTGAAGTCCGACTTGGGAACAAGAGAAAGAGAACACCTTGGTGGACAGAGGAAGTCAAAGAGAAAATTAGAGAGAAGAAAATGGCATGGAAACAATACTTAGGAGCTAAAAACACAGCAGGACAAATAGAGAAATATAGAGAATATGTGATACTCAGAACAGAAGCAAAGAACAAGGTGCTAGCAGCAAAACAGAAGTCCTGGGAAGAATTTGGAGAAAAGCTAGAAAAAGATGCACAAGAAAACCAGAAATTGTTCTGTAAGACCCTAAAGAACACGAGGAAGGAAAAACAATGCCCTCTCAAATTTATAAAAGACAAGCAAGGCAAATTGCTTACTGCCCCGAAGGAAGTAATGGAAAGATGGAAAGAATATTTCTCAGAACTCCTTGATGGTGAGCAAGGTCAAGCATCAGAAATGATAACCACTAGCACAGAAGAGGAAACAAATGATGGTGAAGATGACATAAAGATGGAAGAACTGAAGGAAGCACTGGAGAAAATCAAGATGGGCAAAGCAGCAGGGCATGATGGTATAACACCAGAAATGGTTAAGTACATGGGAGCATCAGGCGACCTATTACTCTTAAGGGTCCTACAGGCAGCGTGGTGCAACAAAACCATACCAAAGGACTGGGAGATTGTCATCATAACACCAATTTTCAAAAAGGGTGACAATCGACAATGTGGAAACCATAGAGGCATATCCCTTCTCAGTGTCCCTGGTAAAATCTACTCTAGAATCCTAGAGCAGAGACTCCGACGCCTAGCTGAGCCACAATGGGATGAGGCCCAGTGCGGATTCCGAGCAAACCGAAGTACTCAAGACCTAATCTTCACACTCAGACAGCTGAGTGAAAAGGCCCTTGAGTATAAGAGTGAGATCCATCTTTGTTTCATAGATCTGGAAAAGGCATTTGACAGGGTCCCCTGGAGCAAACTTTGGGACTGTTTGGCAAGGAAGAACATTCCAGCACCTCTGATTCATGCTATACAGAGCTTCTACAAATCTTGCAGAAATTATGTGAGGACAGCAAACCATAAGTCAGAAGAGTTCAGGACCACCACTGGTGTAAGACAGGGTGATATCCTGTCATCTTATCTTTTCATACTCCGCATGGACGATGTTATCAAGTCATGTAAGGAGAGAACAAGAAAGTATTCAGTGGGGTACTGGAAGATGAGACAGGTATGTATTTCAGAGCTGGCATTTGCTGATGATGTTGCCCTGATTGCTAAATCAGAGGCACATCTCCAATCCAACCTGCAAGTCTGGAAGGAAGAGCTGGAGAAGAGAGGGATGGTCATAAGCAGCTCAAAAACAAAATCCATGGTGATATCACGAGAAGAAAGAAGACATCAGATTAAGCTGGGAGAACAGGTCCTGGAGCAGGTCGACCACTTTAAATATCTTGGAGCTATTATAGACCGAAAGGGAGGCATCAAAGAAGAGTTGGCCACTCGAAAAGCAGCAGCTGGGAGACTTTTTCAGGCCATAAATCGAGGATTCCTCAGCAAAAAAGAGGTTGGTAAGAAAACGAAGATGGCTGTATACCGCTCCACCTATGTCCCAGTCTTGATATATGGATGCGAGTCATGGGCAATGACTACAACCCATAAAAGCCAGATCCAAACCTCAGAAATGAGGCATCTGAGGAAGGTGGTTGAAGTAACAAGAAGAGACATGGTCCGCAACCAGACGATACGCCAAGGCCTAAAATCCCACCCCCTGCAGACCCAAGTAGAACAGTCCCAACTAAGATGGTTTGGCCATGTCTGCAGAATGGGAGAAGATCGACTACCACGACAAGCATGGGAAACAAAGAGCCAGGGATCCAGACCCCCAGGACGACCCAGAGTCCACTGGGAGGACAACATTAGACAATCTTTGAAGGACCGAGGACTAGAATGGAACCAGGCCAGGAGGAAGACAGCCGATAGGATAGTCTGGCGCTCTCTCTTCCAAACCTCTACACCTCACGGTAGAAGGGGAACGACTAAGTAAGTAAGTGTTACAGTAAGCAGGTTAAAGTTATCCGAATTTGTGCAATCATTAATTTCTATTAAATATAGTTATCTTGTTAATTAAGTGCTTTTGCCTTTCAGCGTCTTACGGTTGGTTATGTTTTGTTGAATACATTTCAAATAATAAATGATATTTTAAAAAGGAAAGGTAGTCCCATAGCGGATACTGACGTAGGGGAGTGAAGCGAGACTTCATTATATTAGTGACCAGCTTCGCAAAAGAATATATATATATATATATATATATATATATATATATATATATATATATATATATATATATGTGTGTGTGTGTGTTTGTGTGTGTATACATACACAAACTAAAGTTCATGAAACATGTACATATATGAACAAATACAAAATATATTTACGCGTCTATTTACAAAAGTGACGAAAACCGCAGAAAATATTTGTTCTCCTGGGAATTTTACGACATTTTGTCTGTATACCATCTAGAAAGTTTACTCGACTTTGCGACACTCATCTTCTTCCCCTTCCCTCCCTGTGCAACAATTTTGCTTCTCTAGAGGCCCCAAGCAACCGCCTAGTTCTCTGACGGTTAACCCAGCTCTGAGGGCAGCGAGTAAATATGCATTCATCAAACGGTCAAAGCTGTCAGTGGCTTAATCTAGAGAACTTCACAATCACACCAATTGCCAACTCCCCTCAGCCTGTAAGTTCGATTCCGGTCAGTGCCCAACGTTCGTAGTAAATAAACTTTATATGCGACTCCTATGTGAGTAAACTCAATCATAATTAGAATACACTTAACTTCGATACACCCCACGTCCTACTTTGTAAACTCAACAATGACATCTAGAGTACAGCTTACATCGATACCATACAAGCCGTCTTCAGAAAAGACTCGACTATGTAGAATATACTTAATATCGATACCTTCCCAGCCGGACTTAGTAAAGTCAACAACGACAACTGGAATATACTTAACATCGATATTGTCTACACGTTGAGAAAATACGTCTGTTTCTATTTCAGGTCATCTTAGCTGAAGAAAAGAAACAACATGTAACACACAGAAGACTTAATTTACGAAATGGACTCTAACTCTCCACAAACGTCTACTTTAATTTTTCAGGTCACGTTTAAGACTTTGCTTAACAAAAACGGTCTAAGAAGAAAAATGCGACTGGACAATACTTCAGTCATGGCTGTATGTCTAAGACTGGTGATGGTAGTTGGCCAGGGTTTCTGTTCCGGTTTCGTGCAAGTTGCATTTTTCCGGATTTCAATTTCTTTATGTCTTGTATTTGTGAGTTAAAAGCTTTGTCGTCTTGTTTCCTGTGTTTTTTGTTTGTTTTTCAAGTTTGTCCTTTTCTTCGTCTGTCTCTTTTTTTTTCTTATTTTAAAACTTGTATCATCATCTTCATTATAATTATCATACTCAGACTTATCGCAATCATGTTTTTACATGTTTTTGTTTTTGTTTTGTTTGCTGTGTTTCTATTGTTCTTTTTACTTCAGTGTCATCATGTTTTATTCTTCTCTTTTTCTACTGCTTCTTTCTCATTTTCTTTGTCTTTCGTTTCTTCCTTTCTTCCTTCCTTCCTTCCTTCCACCCATCTGTCTTTCTGTCTGTCAGTTGTTTAAAAAAATTTTTTTTTATTCCTTTCTTTTTTTCTTTTTCTTTCTTTCTTTCTTTTTGTATTTCTTTGTCTTTCTTTTTGTATTTCTTTTTGTATTTCTATCTTTGTCTTTCTTTTGTATTTCTATCTTTGTCTTTCTTTCTTTTTGCATTTCTATCGTTGTCTTTCTTTCTTTCTTTCTCTTTGCATTCCTATCTTTGTCTTTCTTTCTTTTTGCATTTCTATCTTTGTCTTTCTCTGTCTTTCTTTCTTTCTTTTTTCATTTCTATCTTTGTCTTTCTTTCTTTCTGTCTTTTTGTATTTATATCTTTGTCTTTCTTTCTTTTTGCATTTCTATCTTTGTCTTTCTTTCTCTTTGCATTCCAATCTTTGTCTTTCTCTTTGCATTTCTATCTTTGTCCTTCTTTCTTTCTTTCTTTCTCTGTCTTTCTTTCTTTCTTTCTTTCTTTCTTTCTTTCTTTCTTTCTTTCTTTCTTTCTTTCTTTCTTTCTTTCTTTCTTTCTTTCTTTCTCTGTCTTTCTGTCTTTTTTCATTTCTATCTTTGTCTTTCTTTCTTTCTTTTTGCATTTCTTTCTTTGTCTTTCTTTCTTTTTGCATTTCTATCTTTGTCTTTCTCTGTCTTTCTTTCTTTCTTTTTTCATTTCTATCTTTGTCTTTCTTTCTTTCTGTCTTTTTGTATTTATATCTTTGTCTTTCTTTCTTTTTGCATTTCTATCTTTGTCTTTCTTTCTCTTTGCATTCCAATCTTTGTCTTTCTCTTTGCATTTCTATCTTTGTCCTTCTTTCTTTCTTTCTTTCTCTGTCTTTCTGTCTTTTTTCATTTCTATCTTTGTCTTTCTTTCTTTTTGCATTTCTATCTTTGTCTTTCTTTCTTCTTTCTTTTTTGCATTTCTATCTTTGTCTTTCTTTCTTTTGTCTTTCTTTCTTCTTTCTTTTTTGCATTTCTTTCTTTGTCTTTCTTTCTTCTGTCTTTTTTGCATTTCTATCTTTGTCTTTCTTTCTTTCTTTTTGTTGTTCTATCTTTGACTCTGGTCGCAATTCGTCATAAAGCTCTTGCAGCGGTGGTCTCTGTGACAATTTATGTCACATAATGACGTTGCCAGCCTCCTTGGCACAACCTGATATTAGTTGTCATGCATGACACGCCAAAGGTGCAGTAGTTCTGTTCTTCCTTCAGCGACACCTAGGGACTATTTGAGGCACCAGAATGTCACTCAAATAAATTTAATTTCTTGTTTGTTTATTGGATTCGGTAACAATAGTAACAAAATGTATACCGTAAACATGTTTATTTTTCCCTTAACGAGTTAACTGATTACTGTGGCGCCAGAGTTTTGTTTACAACAGAACACGCCCTGACCTTATTAACCAGTCCTCAAGGTCGTTTATGTTTTGGACATCAGACTAAATATAACTGACGGACCTTAACGAGGTAAAACTCTTAGAAGAAAACTCCTTTGTACATTCTATCACATGTTCTTACAGAATCTGCGACCGACGCTCATACACTGTGACGGTATGGCCTCCCCTGTTTTGCAGTAGTGGTCCGATAGTGGCCAAAACTCAAGAGTATCTAATATGGGCCTTCAAAGGTGTCTACCTTCGCACAAGATTACTCTTGGCAGATATGTAGATAGAAGGGTAATGACATTTCTATCACACGGTAGTATCCACAAGAAATTCAGATAAACGAAAACAATGCTGCTTTGTCTGGGCACGTTAACTCTAGAATCTGCCGACAACTTTTGTGAAGAATTAAGCAATGATTAATCTTAGCTCGTTCCAGTTTCTTCAGTTTCCTCAGACAGCGGTTTTCCTTATTAAAATGATAGAGATTTCCTGGGCTGTTTTTGTAAGTCCGTCAAGATTCTCCAATAAAAGGTCCGGCCTGATAAAATGGAATTTCTGAATTCTAACTTCTGGCAAGTCTGATGTCTTGTCAAGCGATCTTCTCAGTAGTTTTAACACTGAAACGTGCCAGGTTATATTCACTGTCCTACCCCCGCATCTATTTGTGACGAAGCTAAGAAAGCGTCAATCGTTTCAAACAAAATGTGGGGTGGGATCGATTTCAAAATATTCCTGTCATGGAAAAATCTTGAATATAATGTAGAGGTCAAGTCTTCCGTAGGTCTGAAAACCTCCGATTTCCTGGCAGGCGAACTCACCAACACATCTGTAAACTCATACGACAGATGTGTTTCAGCTGTAACAAATTTATTACTTTATCAGAAAGTACTCGTAATCTATTTGCAGACGGGTAATCTCGTTATCGGTCCCGTACTCTGGCCTTTATCAGCGATTTAAGCAAACACGCTGGCGATTGTAGGGCTAATCTGTAGCGGCCAAGCTTTGGTACACAAGAATTACCAACTTTCCTGACGTTCAATATTACCTCTGCCGCTCCTTGCAAATGTGATATGTTTATCATCAACAAGGAGTGTCAAATATTTGAACAAACAAACTCTCTGCTACATAGCAAACAGAAAGAAAAGGGTTCGACCATGCCAAATCACGCAAATAAAATCAGTACAAAAATGTAACTGATTACTGCCGTAGTCAAAGAGAGATCGGAAAGAGGTCGCCCCAAAAATTCATCTCGTGACATACACAATGTCACACATGATGGTACAATCTCCCATACACGCTGATACATAATCTCACACATAGGCTACTAAAACAATCTCCCACACACGCTGATACACGATCTCACACATAAGCTCATACATTCTTCCTTCCCCACAGGTCGATACATAACCTCACATACTCTTACACAATCTCGCATACACTTCGTTACACAATCTCACACATAAGACAACACTCACCAAATCTCCCACACACTTTATTGCACAATTTACACGCAGTCATACAATTCTCCCAGTCACTCTGTTATACAATCACACATCACAACCCAATCCCTCATACACACTGTTACACAATCTTAAACATACTCTCACACAATCTCCCAGACACTATTACACAATTTCTCATACACTCACGCAATCCTTAATACACGCTGACACACAATCTCACACAATTGCTAACACACGCTAATATATAATCTCACATTACTTGCACACAATTTCCCACACACGCTGATACACAATCTAGCATAATCTACCACACACAGTGAGGGTTACTGTATGGTTCGTAATCATTTTGGTTTTACTTCAATCTATATGGTTGCACCATGCAGCACCTCGATTAGACTTCAAAAAACATACGCGTAAAAAACCAGCTGACGTGTGTAGGCTAGTAACGAAAACAGTCGATGTGTGGCATTCATGCCTGATGGCTGATGTGTGGCCTGTGTGCCAATAGTAGTGTTTAACTATGTGGTAGATCAACTTATTCTAGAAGTATAACCGTCATATGTTCAGGTGTTAAGCTAATATAATAATAATAATAATGATAATAGCCCCTTCAGTCATAACTGACTATGGGAATGCGCCCCTGAGCTGACAGCCCTCAGCTGCTTATTTTCCTGGTGCTCCTTTCGACGTTTTCTCCCCTCCTCTGCTTGTTGTGTGAGCCTCTCTTCGCCCAATCTGAGCTGGCGCCGTAAATAGCATCGCCACTCAGTGCGATCGGCAGCTTCATCCTCCCATGTTGCTGGATCCATGTCCAGTGCCCTCATATCTCTCTTGCACACATCTTTGAACCTCAGCTGTGGTCGCCCAACTGTTCTCCTGCCATCTGCTAGTTGTCCGTAGAAGATATCTTTTGGGATGCGACCATCTTCCATGCGGCGAACATGACCAAGCCAGCGAAGTCTGCGCTGTCTAAGCAGTGTATACATACTTTGAAGGCCAGCACGTGACAACACCTCGACATTAGTCACTTTATCTTTCCACGAGATGCCGAGGATGCGGCGTAGACACCGTAAATGGAAGGTATTGAGCCTTCTTTCCTGCTTAGCATAGGTCGTCCAGGTCTCGCTGCCATATAGGAGTGTGCTGGTGACGCAGGCATTATATACCGAAGCTTTGGTCTTCATTGTGGGTTTCGAGTTTCCCCAAACACGCGATGTGAGGCGGGCAAAGGTAGCTGCAGCTTTGCCAATGCGGCTGTCGATTTCTGTATCCAGTGAGAGTTTGTCATTGATGGTAGACCCTAGGTATGTGAAGTGATGCACCACTGCCAATTCATAGTTATCGATAGTGATAACTGGTGCAGCACCCGCATCCTGACTCAGCACATTCGTTTTCTTTAGACTTATTGTGGGGCCAAAGTCCTTGCATGCTTCAGTGAAGCGATTCATCAAGTTCTGAAGCTCCTGTTGGCTTTGAGTGACGACTGCAGCATCATCAGCGAACAACAAGTCTCTTATAGTGACCCTTCTGATTTTTGTTTTTGCCTTCAGCCTTGAAAGATTAAACAGACGGCCATCTGACCTAGTGTGAAGGCATATTCCTGTCGTGAAAAATTCTTAATACCCATATATAAATTAGAACATAATGTAAAGTAGAACGAAATAATACAAATAAAGAAGAATGGTGACAGACCAGTGCTTTCCAATAGCGTACGCTGTATTGTAGAACGCCATAATGGCTGAACGAGAAAACCCCTTTTTCTGCTCCGTCTGCATAAACTACACGCGTGTCTAAAAATAAAACTGGTACTGTGTTTCTTAGAAAACCTTGATAGGCACACTGCTTAATGACCTAGATATAATATTACATTAATGTCATTATATACACTGCGTTAACCTAAAAGACAGACGGGCTTAGAAGAGAGAGAGAGAGAGATGCACGGAGGAACGCATACAATGCCACCACGTCGTCTCGCGATTAAAACGTGAACGCCAATCACACGCGAAAGGCATAAAGACCTGATTTTTTCAAATAAACAGTAAATAAAAAACATTAACGATACGAGGTTAGGTTTTTGAAAACATGTTTAATGCTTATTAGGAAACATGACACAATACTGTTTTACGTCTGAAATCCTGACTTTATACTGACAGAACAGTCGAAAAGGCAGGACAGGTGGCGGTTCGAAAAAAATAAAAAAACAAATACACAACTATCCTAGAATAATACATATTTTGAACGAAGCCACTTAACCCCATTAAACTTATATATTCTTGTACCTTAAGACTTGCTGATAAAGAATATGTTATGTGTTACGCAAATGGTCTAGTACTTAATAAATTATAGCCAAAATACTATAGTGAGGTTGTCTGACAGCACAAGATCATATTTGCTCATAATGGCTGTTTGAACAACACTGCTTCAGGGGGAATGAGGCCAACTAGTTAGATACGATTTGATTGGCTGTAGAAATATGTAAGGCAAAACCTGATTAGTCGGACTGCAAATACTAGTTGGTTGTTTATGGTTACGGTAGGATGGGTAAAGTTTTTTCAAAGGCTCTTGTAAACATGGTCCCATTGGTTAGAGTGTTCAATATAGTCAAATAGAAGCGTCAGTTCAGGGCCAGTTTTGAAAATAAACTTTATGAGAAGCCAGTGCGTTGAGAGCAAGCTAATATTTTTCTAATTAAAGCCTGGGATAAGGCAGATCAAAATTGTGCCAGAATTCATCGTCAGTCAACGTACTAGTGTATATTTCCTTGAATTGTGGGACCGTGGTACTGAAGTATTAGAGCAGCACCTGGTCTGAGTTTTGCTGGATCCAGAGGGCTGGCAGCAGACTCCTTGCCCAAGATATTGACCAGTGGTGTATCTCAAGATAACTGAGAAGCAAGCGAGCAGAGGAGACAGTTTTCCTGCCGCAGACACATGAGATAAGATTGTGTCAGCCAGAGCAGCTCACCCTTGTTTAACCCACCATAAAATTGACTGTAGTACTAAAGCAAGAGGGACAGTTATTTTTTTACAAATAAAAAGAACTGTGATCCCTTCAAGATTATTTCCACCATTAACAAACACATGAAGTCGTGATGACAAACAACAACATAGCTTCAAAAGCCAGTATTACCTCTTAATACTAGAGCACAACACTACACACATATTGTAATAATATTCTATGTCAGGACAAAGATCCTTGTATAAATTTTGTACATAACATTGTGTTTACATTTGATTGTGATTCCTGATTCACTCTGTAGTTGGATCAGGATATCTATTCTTGAAAGAAACTAATACATAATTTAAAATTTAACACTTGACTTACTTAAGCTAGTCTTCTAGAGTGTTATATGTATGTGTTTGTCATAGTGTTGTAAAGTGTTGTGAATCTTAAATAAAGTACTTATCTGTCTGTTGTTGTTGTGAACTTACACTTCATCATTATCATAACCCTAGACATTCAACGTAGTCATCACAATAGCCCAGAATAAGTCTGATTGAGGTCTAAATGTGGTGGCAAAGTAAGGTCCTCTGTAACACACTACACTTATTAGATACAGATACCTTCACAGCTGATCTCAGTCAGTACACTAAGTCCCCTATAAATAATTATATAATCCCAACTTACCACATATATTGGGGTCTCGCTCCCGGGATTTTGAACCTTCCCCTAGCACATATAATTGGGAGTAATTCACTTCTGGAAATAATAAAAATTAAAAGGTATTCTTGGGTGGAAAAATAGGGTTGAGCTCTCAGTGCTTGTGGTTGTCCTTAGTTAATTACTCATAGATAAAATTGTTTAGTTAAATATCGTATACATTTGCCTGTTAGAAAATGGCGGACCTGGCAAAGTTTCGATCTGCTGCTATGCAGGCTGCTAAAGAGTTGGGAATGGACGGGCAAGATATGTTTGCTTATATCACTACTGAATGTGACAAATTTATTGAACGTGAAGAAAAAAGATTAGAAAAAGAGGCTGAAAGAAAGTTAGAGGCTGAAAAGGAAATTAAGAAGTTACAATTAGAAGCCGAGGCTAAGAGGTTGCAGATTGAGGCTGACAAAGAGGCTAAAGCATTGGAGGCAGATAGGGAGATTAAAAGGCTCCAATTAGAGGAAAAAAAGGCAGAAAGAGAAGAAAAGAGACAGGCTGCGGAAAGGGAAGCAGAGGAAAGAAGGCAAGCTACCGAAAGAGAAGAAAAAAGATTGACTGCAGAGAGGGAAGCAGAAGATAAGAGATTACAAAGGGAGCACGAGTTACGACTAAGGGAGTTGGAATTTCAAGGCCATGCTCCTGAAAATGGTGCCAGTCCCTTTACCTCCGATGCCACTGCTAGTCAGGGAGCCTCAGCCTCAGCTATGAGTTTTCATTTAGATCATTTTGTTGAGAAAGACGATGATATCGAGAGCTATCTAAATAGATATGAACTGTTAGCTACCACGTATGGGTTAGAGAGAGAAAGGTGGAGCTTAAAGTTATCACAAGGGCTTCGTGGTACAGCTTATGATGTTTTTGCCAAAATGAGCAGAGATGATCAAGACAATTATGACATGTTAAAGCAGGCTCTTTTGTTAAGATATGAAAAGAATGGAGAATTTTATAGAAAAAAATTTAGGAATGCTAAACTACTGTCAGGTGAGACATATCACCAGTTCTCTGCACGGTTAGAGACATACTTGGAGAAATGGATGGCTCTGGGGAAAACCCAAGATCTTAAAGAAATGATCCTTATAGAACAACTAAGAGAGTCAATGGCTCCAGACCTGAGAAAGTTTCTCATGGAACAAGGTGCAGAGAGGCTGGGTGAGTTACTAAATGTTGCTGAAAGATATCAGGCAGCTCAAGCAGAGGTAACAGGTAATAAAAAGAAACAAGTAGACAATTTTAAGGCACCACAAAACTTTAATACATTTGATCATAGCGATCAGAACACAGGTAAGCACAAGTTTGATAGACCACGGTATAATAATAAAAATAAAACCCCACAATTCGATAAAAGGAAATTTGAGGAAAGAAAATCTTTCAACCAAGGAAGGAGGTGGTGTAAGAATTGTCGGATGGACAATCATGATACTGACCATTGAAGAAGGAAACCTGTGTATATGGCCACCCTTCAGGTCAGGTCGACCTCTAGAAAGGAGGAGGATATTAGGATAAATACCACTCCAGATGAAATGAGGAAGGCACAGGCTGGGGATAAGACCCTCAAGCCTTGTTTTAAGAAGTTGTCCAATTGTCACACACCTCCAGGAAAAGGAGACTTCTATGTGAAGAACAAACTGATATACCGGAAGACTGGAACTAGATCCAAAGGTCAGGGACAGCTGGTACTTCCTAAAAGGTATAGGACAGACTTAATAAGGAGCTTACATGTGAGAAAAGATGGGGACCATGAAAAAATAGGTACCATCATTCAAAAGGTAGCTCAAAATTATTATTGGCCCAAGGCAAGGTGGGACATTGTGAATTTTGTAGAAAGGTGTAGCATAGCACATGAGGGAACACCCACAAGTGGGAACATTGATCAGGACCTGGACACGCCACTGGGCAAACGTAGGCCTGACTATAGAAAGAATAATAAAGTGGACCAAGTGGAATATGAAGCCCCTTTTCACGGACAAGCTTCAATTGAATGTTTTACAATGGCCACTATGCGGCGAGTGCAAAAAAGATGTCTTATCCCAGGATAAGCCAAAAATCCCTCAGTCGGACTTATGTAAACTGGAGGAAGAAGATGTAGAGAGGAAATCTCTCATCAAGAATTCTAAGTGGGGAGAAAGCCCCAAGAAAAAAATTGGTAGCGGTCGTTTTGTGCATGATGATTCTGGGAAGAAAAGTCATCACAACAGTGCTTCGAGTGCAAAGGACCTGACATGTGCCAGGAAAAATAAGTTTCCGAATGCAAAAGTCCATATGTAACTCTGTTAAGAACGTGGACTGATGAAAAGGCAGAGGAAAATATTACATCGTCATACCAATATGTGAATGAGCTGACCACTCGTTTAAAAACTGGCTGGAAACTTGCCAATGAAAATTTGAGACAAGCCAGGAAAAAACATGCTGCCTATTACAACAAGAAAGCTAAAGACAGAGATTTGGCTGTGGGAGAGAAGGTACTGCTTCTTCTACCCGGTAGCCAGAATAAGTTACAAATTGGATGGCAAGGTCCATATACAGTTCTAGAGAAGGTGTCTAGAACAAATTATGAGATAGATAAGAAGGGGAAAGAAAAAATCTATCATGTGAATCTCCTGAAGAAATATTTGGAAAGAGAAAATCAGGAAAAGACACATTTGTTGACCTTGTCTATTGCAATGGAGATGAAAAAGGAACCACTTTCATCATATGAATATCCATTACACCCCTGTGAGACAGCTGCACAGGTGAAAATCAGTACACACTTAACGAAAGATCAGAAGAAGAAAGTGCAACAGGTTTTAGATGATCATACAGAGGTGTTAACGGACCGTCCGGGGCATACAAACTTAATGGAATATGATATGAAACTTATTGACCCAACACCTGTATGTATGAAGTCATATTCGATTCCTTTCGCTGAGGAGAAAGCCTTGAAGGAAGAGATAGAATATTTGTTGAAGGAAGGAATCATTTCACACAGTGAATCTTCGTATAGTTCCAGTGTGGTGCTCTTAAGAAAACCCTCTGGAGAACATAGACTCTGTATACATTACAGGAGACTGAATGCTATCACAGAAGGTCAGGTAGATCCATTGCCGGATACAAATCAGTTGTTTGCCAGGCTAAATAAAGCTAAATATTTCTCAAAAGTGGATCTGAGCAAAGGATACTATCAGATTCCAGTAAAGCCTGAAGTTAGACCGTATCTAGCTTTTAGTACCTCAGAGGGACATTAGGAATTTAACAGATTGCCATTTGGATTAAAGAATGCGCCTAGTGTCTTCTCTAGAATGATGAGAAAATTATTGGATCCCCTACACAACTCAGATATCACCATATAGATCAACTCCTCATAACGTACAATTTGAGGAACATCTAATATTCTCAGGACATGTCGTTGAGCAGACTCAGAGAAGAGCAATGGTGAATATTGATTGCTAAGCAGCATTAAGACAAGCAGTAACCCTTGCAGCTGTTCAGTAACATATCTGAAATGGATTCCTGGATTGCAGAGGTCTGAGGCAACCTTCGTCAGTAGTGCTCACTTTGAATTGACCCACCTGCATTAATCCATGATAAAAATAAAATCAGCGAAATGTTGATGCAGATTTTATAAGCCGCCATCCGTGCGATGAGAATCAAAGTAATCACCAGACATAGATAGAAATTTATCTATGTATATATAGAATTATGGACTGACATATGATGTCTGTTTTAAGTGGGGAGAATTTGTCGTGAAAAATTCTTAATACCCATATATAAATTAGAACATAATGTAAAGTAGAACGAAATAATACAAATAAAGAAGAATGGTGACAGACCAGTGCTTTCCAATAGCGTACGCTGTGTTGTAGAACGCCATAATGGCTGAACGAGAAAACCCCTTTTTCTGCTCCGTCTGCATAAACTACACGCGTGTCTAAAAATAAAACTGGTACTGTGTTTCTTAGAAAACCTTGATAGGCACACTGCTGAGTCAGGATGTGGGTGCTGCACCAGTTATCACTATCGATAACTATGAATTGGCAGTGGTGCACCACTTCACATACCTAGGGTCTACCATCAATGACAAACTCTCACTGGATACAGAAATCGACAGCCGCATTGGCAAAGCTGCTGCTACCTTTGCCCGCCTCACATCGCGTGTTTGGGGAAACTCTAAACTCACAATGAAGACCAAAGCTGCGGTATATAATGCCTGCGTCACCAGCACACTCCTATATGGCAGCGAGACCTGGACGACTTATGCTAAGCAAGAAAGAAGGTTCGATACCTTCCATTTGCGGTGTCTACGCTGCATCCTCGGCATCTCGTGGAAAGATAAAGTGACAAATGTCGAGGTGTTGTCACGTGCTGGCCTTCAAAGTATGTATACGCTTCTTAGACAGCGCAGACTTCGCTGGCTTGGCCATGTTCGCCGCATGGAAGATGGTCGCATCCCAAAAGATATCTTCTACGGACAATTAGCAGATGGCAAGAGAACAGTTGGGCGACCACAGCTGAGGTTCAAAGATGTGTGCAAGAGAGATATGAGGGCACTGGACATGGATCCAGCAACATGGGAGGATGAAGCTGCCGACCGCACTAAGTGGCGATGCTATTTACGGCGCCACCTCAGATTGGGCGAAGAGAGGCTCACACAAGAAGCAGAGGTGAGGAGAAAACGTCGAAAGGAACACCAGGAAAATAAGCAGCTGAGGGCTGTCACCTCAGGGGCGCATTCCCATAGTCAGTTATGACTGAAGGGGCTATTATTACTATTATTATTATTATACTGACAGAACAGTCGAAAATGCAGGACAGGTGGCGGTTCGAAAAATAAAAAAACAAATACACAACTATCCTAGAATAATACATATTTTGAACGAAGCCACTTAACCCCATTAAACTTATATATTCTTGTACCTTAAGACTTGCTGACAAAGAATATGTTATGTGTTACGCAAATGGTCTAGTACTTAATAAATTATAGCCAAAATACTATAGTGAGGTTGTCTGACAGCACAAGATCATATTTGCTCATAATGGCTGTTTGAACAACACTGCTTTAGGGGGAATGAGGCCAACTAGTTAGATACAATTTGATTGGCTGTAGAAATATGTAAGGCGAAACCTGATTAGTCGGACTGCAAATACTAGTTGGTTGTTTATGGTTACGGTAGGATGGGTAAAGTTTTTTTAAAGGCTCTTGTAAACATGGTCCCATTGGTTAGAGCGTTCAATATAGTCAAATAGAAGCGTCAGTTCAGGGCCAGTTTTGAAAATAAACTTTATGAGAAGCCAGTGCGTTGAGAGCAAGCTAATATTTTTCTAAATAAAAGCCTGGGATAAGGCAGATCAAAATTGTGCCAGAATTCATCGCCAGGCAACGTACTAGTGTATATTTCCTTGAATTGTGGGACCGTGGTACTGAAGTATTAGAGCAGCACCTGGTCTGGGTTTTGCTGGATCCATAAGGCTGGCAGCAGACTCCTTGCCCAAGATATTGACCAGTGGTGTATCTCAAGATAACTGAGAAGCAAGCGAGCAGAGGAGACAGTTTTCCTGCCGCAGACACATGAGATAAGATTGTGTCAGCCAGAGCAGCTCACCCTTGTTTAACCCACCATAAAATTGACTGTAATACTAAAGCAAGAGGGACAGTTATTGTTTTACAAATAAAAAGAACTGTGATTCCTTCAAGATTATTTCCACCATTAACAAACACATGAAGTCGTGATGACAAACAACAACATAGCTTCAAAAGCCAGTATTACCTCTTAATACTAGAGCACAACACTACACACATATTGTAATAATATTCTATGTCAGGACAAAGATCCTTGTATAAATTTTGTACATAACATTGTGTTTACATTTGATTGTGATTCCTGATTCACTCTGTAGTTGGATCAGGATATCTATTCTTGAAAGAAACTAATACATAATTTAAAATTTAACACTTGACTTACTTAAGCTAGTCTTCTAGAGTGTTATATGTATGTGTTTGTCATAGTGTTGTAAAGTGTTGTGAATCTTAAATAAAGTACTTATCTGTCTGTTGTTGTTGTGAACTTACACTTCATCATTATCATAACCCTAGACATTCAACGTAGTCATCACAATAGCCCAGAATAAGTCTGATTGAGGTCTAAATGTGGTAGCAAAGTAAGGTCATCTGTAACACACTACACTTATTAGATACAGATACCTTCACAGCTGATCTCAGTCAGTACACTAAGTCCCCTATAAATATTTATATAATCCCAACTTACCACAATTCCTTCAGTTGCATCTCTGAAAGCATGTTTCAAGAGTAGGGCAAAGAAGATCCCGAAGAGGGTCGGAGCCAGAACACAGCCTTGTTTAACGCCGCTTCGTATGTCAAAGGGCTGTGACGTGCTTCCAGCATATTGGACTGTTCCCTTCATGTCGTCATGGAATGACTTTATCATTTCCAGCATTTTAGAAGGGCAGCCTCTTTTCAGGAGGATTTTGAAGAGTCCATCCCTACTAACCAGGTCAAATGCTTTTGTGAGGTCTATAAAGGCGATATATAAAGGCCTTTTCTGCTCTCTTGATTTTTCCTGAAGCTGGCGGACAGAGAAGATCATGTCTGTTGTTGATCTACCAGCTCGGAATCCGCACTGTGACTCTGGATATATGCGCTCAGCTAACTTGTGTAGTCGCATTAAGATGACTTTGGCAAAAACCTTACCAACAATACTAAGAAGAGAGATGCCTCTGTAGTTATTGCAATCACTTCTGTCTCCTTTATTTTTATATAGTGTTACAATCCTGGCATCTCGCATGTCTTGAGGAATAGTTGTCTCTTCCCAGCACTGGCACAGCATCCTATGCAGGGGATGTAATAGCGTGCTCTTGCAGCATTTGATTAAATCAGGAGGAATCCCATCACTGCCTGGTGCTTTTCCAGAGGCCAAGCTATCAATGGCCTTGCTGAGTTCCTCTAATGTTGGTTCGGCATCCAGCTCCTCCATAGTTGGCAGACATTTGACAGCATCAAGGGCTGCAGGCGTAACGGTATTTTCTCTAGCGTAAAGCTCAGAGTAGTGCTCGACCCACCTCTCCATCTGCTTACCCTTATCGGTTAGCTTCTCTCCGCTGATGGTTTTTAGCGGTGCCGTCTTACTTTTTTGGGGGCCAAGTGCTTTCTTTATACCGTCATACATTTGTTTAATGTTGCCTGTTTGCGCTGCGATCTGGATGCTCTCACTGAGCTGGAGCCAATAGTCATTTGCACAGCGTCGAGCAGTTTGTTGAACTTTGCTTCTCGTAGCCTTCAGGATCTGTAGGGTTCTAGCACTCGGTGAACGTTGTGGTAAAGTGGGATGTTATAAATATCTATATGGGACTTAGTGTACTGACTGAGATCAGCTGTGAAGGTATCTGTATCTAATAGGTGTAGTGTTCTACAGATAACCTTACTTGCTACCACATTATAACTCAGTCAGAATTATTCTGGAAATTTTGTGATGACTACGTTAAATGTCTAGGGTATGTATATGATGAAGTGTAAGTCACAACAACAACAGACAGATAAACAATTTAATTTATTCCACCACACTTGACAACACTGGGACACTCACACACATTTAACACTCTATAAGACTATTCTTAAATGAGGCACTGGTAAATTTTCAAATATAAATATGTATTAATTACTGTCACTAATATATATGTGTCCTGATTCAAATACAAAGTGAACCAGGAATCACAATCAATTTTAATTACAAGTTATATGTACAGAATTTATCAATATGAACCTTGTAGTGACATATTTTATTAATATTATCCTATGTGTGTCAGTTGTGTAGTAGTAATATGAGGTAATACTGGTTTTGTTCTTTCAAGCTATGTTGTTATTTGTCATCATGACTTCAAGTGTTTGTTTAACTTGGCAATAGTATGGGGAAAAGTTCACAGTTCCTATCAATTTAAACACTATATTTTCCCTCTGTTTTATTATAAAGTCAGATTTTGAGGGGGGGCATAATGTTGAGCTCCTCTGACCACGGACGCTTATCTTTCGTGATGGCGGCAGGAAAGGACTTCTCTGCTCGATAGCCTCCCTGTGTTCTGGAGACACCTCACTGGTCACTATCTGGACCCAGGAGTATGCTGTCAGCCTCTAGGTTCAGCAAAGTTCAGACCAGGTGCTGCTCAATAACTTTAGGACCACGGTCCCTGAAACAAGAAGGTTGTACCTCCTATTTCAGAACTAATTTATAATAAATTTCCAGACTGAACACAATACATAACAAACACTGAGTTCAGAGCGGTAGGCCAACTGATATCTTCATCTGAAACAATTTTCACCAGTATACTCCTCCCTAATGGTTACTACGCCTCTGCAATTCCAGCATTATTTCTTTCTAGTCAAGAAGATAGGTGTCAGTGTACTGTTTGGCAATTCCATGTAGTTTTACTTTCCTCCGACACCTTCTGTTCAGGTTGGAGCACTATATAGGCTTTACCTCATGTTCGCTACTGAACCACACATATATACAGACATAAATTATCAATTTACATTCAATTTTCATTAAAAAGATGTCAAATATTTCAAGCTTACCACAATTCATGGAATAATACACAGTTACGTTGAATGGCAATGAATATAGCACAATTTCGATCTGCCGATATCCCAGGCTTTTATTTAGAAAAATATGCACTGGCGCTCAACGCACTGGTTCTTTAGTAAGTTTATTTGAACATGTGGTGCTGACCTGACGCCTCTGATTGACTATATTGGCGGGTCTAACCAATCGTGCCATGTTTACCCAAGCGTTTGAAAAAAAGTACTCTTCCTTCCGTCTCCCCTAACAACAAAAGATAGTATTTATAGTCCGACTAATCGTGTTTAGCCTTACATTTACTTTCCGCCAATCAAATAGGAGGTAACATGTCAGCCTATTTCCCGTACAATGGTGGTGTGAAAATCTGCCACTGAGCGATTCTGATTTTGGTGTTGTTTGACATCCCTCACTATTTCTTTTGGCTATAATTTGTTAATTCCTAGACTATTTGCGTAACGTTTAACATATTCTTTGTCAGCAAGTCCTAAGGAACCCAAATATATAAATTTAATGGGGCTAAGGGGCTGCGTTCAAAATATGCATTTTCTACTACCTCCTGTTCACTTCGAATACGATGTGGTGTCTGGGTACTGTAATGTTTTCAAACGTAAACCAGTATAATGTCATATTTCCTAATAAGAATTTTCAGGTTTTTAAAAACTAACTCTCGTATGGGTAGTGTTGTTTATCACTGTCGATTTGAAAAAAAGCTAGTGCTTGTGGCCTTACACGCGTGATGGTAGTAATTGTGTATCGCGAGACTGTGGTAGTATTGCCTGCGTTCCGGCTTTCAGCCCCTACCTTTCTTTCTATCCTTAGTCCATCTGTCTTTCGTTTATGGTAACGTAGTGTATAAAATGACATGAATGGAATTTTAAATCTAGGTCAGCTGCGTATCTCAAGGTTTTTCTAGAAAGGCAGTACACGTTTTATCGTAGAAAGCGGGTATTGAAGCAGTAGGCTTTTACTATCAACGTGAAACGTTACAATTTGCAGACGAAGTAGAAACACGGGGGATTTCGAGTACAGTCATTGTGACAGCACTGTTCTTTACCATTCTTCTTTCCTTTTATTGAAGTTATTTGTTAGGCTTTACATTTACGTTTTAATTTATATATGTGGATTAGAATTTCTCACGACAAACGTTTGTATTCATTCATTCATAGCACTGCGCTTAGCTTCAATGACAGGTGCCATCACATCCGATGAAGCATCAAACCAGTCATTTGACTTTGCCGTTTTCTTACCAAAGGTGGCAAGTACAGTACTTTGAATGGTGTTCCGTAGATGCTCCCAGTTCTCTGTAATAGTATTACCATGCTGAGGGCTACTGAGCACTTTCTTGAAGGTCGTTGTAAATTGAGTGATCATGACAGGGTCTGACATCTTGCTGGTATCGATGCGTGGTTTCCCTTCATGTCTGACACAATAGAGTTTTCTTGGTTGTGCTCTGATTTTGCAGCAAACCAAGGAGTGATCTGTATCACAGTCTGCACTATGGTACGAGCGCGTGGAGAGCACAGACCTGAAAAGTGGCCTTCTGACGAGAATCAGGTCCAGTTGGTGCCAGTGCTTGGATCGTGGGTGTCTCCATGACACCTTATGCTGGGGTTTTGTCTGAAAGTAGGTGTTGGTCACGCAGAGGTCATGGTGGACACACAGCTCTAAGAGCCGTTGTCCATTTTCATTCATCTTGCCAATACCAAACCTGCCCAGAATGAAGGCCATGAAACATTATCGGCACCCACTTTAGCGTTAAAGTCGCCAAGGAGAACAAGCTGTTCTTGCCTAGGTATGCTTTTGATGACTGCTGCTAGATTCTCGTAGAACTCATCTTTAGCTTCTGAGGCAGAGTACAGAGTAGGAGCATACACACTGACAAGGGTGATGGGACCTGTGCTAGTTTGCAGGCGGAGCGTTAACAGGCGTTCTGATCCATTCTCGCCTGGTTCAACCATTTTAGTTAGCGATTTTTTTTACCGCAAAACCTACACCGTGTTCTCTAGCTTTATTAAGATCTTTCCCTTGCCAATAAAATGTATAGTCCTTCTCACTCACCGTTTCAGAGCCCGCCAGGCGCGTTTCCTGAAGTGCAACTATATCCACCTGAAGTCGTTTAAGCTCATCATTAATTATGGCTGTCTTCCTTACATCGTTTACGTCCTGTAGGTTTCCAGATAGTCCAGTCAACATAGTTCGTACGTTCCAGCATCCCAATCTGAGAGTTTGCTTATTTTTATTATTCTGATAATTGCTTGGTGCAAAATTTTCTGTCCACCGTTCGGGTTTGACCCTAATCCCCATGCACCCAATGGGGAAAGCAGACAGTGGCGGGACAACACCTTATTGACTGGGGGCTGCCCAGCTTGAAGCGGGCGGTAGCTGTCCAGTGAGATCCTAGAACCTCTCCCACTGTCGGAAGTAGCCCCTGACGCCATGCCCTACGCCAATTGGGCAAAATGCTTATAACCGGTAACTGCTACTTCCCGTGTTTTGCCGACACCTATAGGGTGAAGCTGGAGTGTCCTCTCCAGGGCGTGAGCTTGGGCACAGTTATATGGAGATCAAGCTGTTGCCCATGCAGCATGTTCCCCCTCTCCACACAGCTGGTAGATCCAAAGGAACGGCAGTAGCCGATACAGTTTGGTACCAGCCACGTCGCAGGAGTTGCCAGAATAATGTCGAATCGACATTAGACTGCCTTAGGGACTCCGACTCCGGATTTATGCTCAGGGTTTACTCCCGAAGCCAATTCCATAAATGGATATTCCCGCAAGGCAGCGGAGGTTTGAATTCAGAGTTCCTTCTCTTAGATAAGCTACCAACCAAGGATCACGAGCCCTATCTGCCCGAAGCTGCTGGTTTTAAGGCGCCAGTCGCTCGCCTTTGCCCCTTCTCCCGTCAGTGAAAACAGTTCCGCCGGGCTCAAACTGAGCCACACGTGAAGGCCGGGAGCTGGACTTGGTTGTCAGAGGCTGCTTGAGGAGCGTGCCATTGAAGTATTTTATCTGCAGTGAGAGCTTACCCTCACTACAACTCCCGGCTCATATAATAATGTGTGTTTAAAGACTTATGAGTCTAAATAGATATTAAAGTGTGATTCAGTACAATATAATGTTGCCTTCTCCAGCAAGGCAAGCATGGATGCGGCGAGGCATTCTTCCCACAAGTGTTTGTAGGTAATTGTGAGTCAGACTGTCCCAGTATTTTTCAGCTACCTTCTTCAATTGTTAAACGTCACTGAGTCTACTCTTTTTTAAATGATTCTTGAGAAGTGCTCAAACGTTTTCAATTGGGTTTAGGTCGGGACTGTTGCTGGGCCACTTCAGCACTATCACATTCTTCTCTTGCAGCCATGCTTTGGTGGTACGAGCTGTATGCTTTGGTTCATTGTCATGTTGAAATGTGCACCCATCGGGGTACATGACCTGCATAAATGGCAGAAGGTGTCCCTCTAGTGTGTCGATGTACCTTTCTTTCGTGAGAATTCCTGTGAAAACACACAGTGGGGTGGCACCTCTTGCTGACACCCCTCCCCAAAGATAGAATTTCTGGGTATGTTTCGGTCGCTGGTACACAGGCGTTACAGAGTCTTTCGTCCAAATATTTATTTGGGCAGGATAAGACCAAACAGAACATTCATCTGAAAAAATCACATTGTCCCATGACAAATTTTGGTGTTCGTGGCACCAGTTCAAGCGCATCTGTTTGTGAGTCTCTGTGAGCAATGGTGACGAAATTACCCGCTTTTTTGTGTAATTCATCCTATGTAGCTACCGGTTGACAGTAGCATTAGATACCTCTGGGCTTCCCAACTAGATCATGAGCTGCCGTATGTTTTCTACACTCTTCATTGACCCAGCCCGAACGATTTGGGAGAGACGCCGATGGTCCTTTGTGTTCAAAATTCTTGGCCTCCCACTACCTTCTTTCCGCTCGATTCCATTACCTGCTTTTAATTTACTCACAACTCTGTAGACAGTCCGCTCAGGAATGTTCTAGGTTTTAGAAATGTTGGAACATGTTTGATTTTCTTCATTCCAAAGCTGTGAAATTAACATACACTTTGACTTTGTATCCACTTTCTGCCACTAGCATTAGAAATTGTCGTCTGCTCTATTATCAAGGGACTTTACTCTCCGCTAATTTTTTTTTACTTTTGGTAGTGTTTGCTCACTTAAGTGGAGTGCAAAATTGGGGCAGAACATGCATATTTAATTAGATTTAAGCATAATTAGCTGAGCAATATGACTGCCATTTTTTTTTTTGCAAAGTAATATATATATATATATATATATATATATATATATATATATATATATATATATATATATATATATATATATATATATATATATATATATATATATATATATATATATATATATATATATATATATATATATATATATATATATATATATATATATATATATATATATATATATGAAGGACGGTCAAAAAGTAATGCCTCGTAATTTTTAATTTCATTCAATAGGCAAGAAACCAGATAAAATTCACATTGAAATGTAGCCCCAAGTCTGAACTTCAAAAATGTATTTCTCAATGTAGTCTCCGTTATTTGTTACAGTTTTTGTCCATCTTCTCACAAGGGCATGTATCCCCGCACGGTAAAAATTTGTGTCCTTTTTCCTAAACCACTGGCGTACGGCGCGTTTAAGGGTCTCGGTGTCATCAAAGTGATGTCCGTGAAGATCTTCTTTCAGTGGTCCAAACAGATGGAAGTCAGAAGGTGCAAGATCGGGACTGTAAGTGGGATGTGGTAATAATGTCCAGCCAAATTCTGCAATCGCATCAATGGTGCGTTTAGCGGTGTGTGGCGTGGCATTATCGTGCAACAGTAGTGCAGTTCTCTGATCTTTTAATGGGTAAAGTCGCCGAAGACGACCTCTAAGCTTCTTCAACGTTTCAATGTAACAGCCTGCATTCACCACGTTTCCATGTTCCAAGAAGTCGAGAAGAATCACACCCTTCTCATCCCAAAACATGGAGGCCATAACTTTCCCTACAGATGGTAAACTTTTGAACTTCTTTCTTGTCGGCGATGTTGTGTGATGCCATTCCATTGACTGCCTCTTGGATTCTGGTTTAAAAAAATGAACCCAAGTCTCATCACCTGTCACAATATTCGATAAAAACTCTTCTTCAGTTTCGTAACGGTGCAGGAGGTTGATGGCTATGGTTTTCCTTCAGCATTGAGGAATTTTATGACATAACGTTGTTTTAACCGAACGTCTTTGGCAGCCATTTTTAAACAGTTACAGTGGAGCCACCTGTTACTGAAACAGGTTGGTAATGCTATACAGCGCAGAAGTGTGTTTGGGGAATCCTGCTAAATTTACAAATTGCACACCGATACAGTATTTACATACATAAAAAATAGGAGGCATTACTTTTTGACCTTCCCTCGTACACATATATATATATATATATATATATATATATATATATATATATATATATATATATATATATATATATATATATATATATATATATATATATATTGGGGATATCATTCTTCCAAGAGGGAGTTGTTATCTATTGCGTATAAAATGTAACTATTGCAGATAAAAATTAACTATCGTGGACAAAAGTAGAAATATAATTTATGTAAGAAGCGAGTATGACTTATATTTATGTGTGACTCCATATTATTCAAAACCCCTTATCGTCACAAAATTTTGACCCCGAATGTGAACGACCCCATCAGTACAAGGAGATCCTTATCCTGGAATCTCCTAGGTACGAAAAATAGAAGGATACTGAAAAACATATGGGAACTGCAGACAGACATGACAGGAATAAAAGAAAACATGGAAAGATCTCAAACGAAGGCCCATGTTTCATTTGGAAGCGAAGGGTAATAACACTGGGTAGAAAAAAAAAAGAAACAATGGAAAAAAAAACACTCCTAGCTTGCTGTTCTTTATACCTCACTAGTATCATCAAAAATAATCTTAGTGCAAATGTCGTAAATACACCCACAATTCTCTTTCACTCTTTCTCCGACACTCCTACCTTTTCTTTTTTCCATCTTGTATGTGCTTACACTTTTATGTAAGTGAATCTTGGGAGCATCATTATTCACAATAATATGCATTCAGGTGTCTTTATTTTGTTATTGACAACATCCCACATTCATTATATCTTTCTTTACTCACTACACCACACATTCATAAGCTCTGTTATTCATAATTTTACACGTTCACAAACTATGTTAACAGTATCACACATTTTCTATTATCTGCTTATGTTATCACATATGTGGTGTGATTCACCGGAGAGGTTATAGATGTTATAAAGAAAATATAAATGTGCGTGTCCACAGTGTGAGGTCAAGCTATGTAAGACCCTGAGTCTAATAGTTGATGATGATGTTGATGTGTTCTCAGGGGACCTATCGCTACCTCTCTGAGATCTCACACTGGGTAGTATGTTTAGAGTTGTGATGTATTATTATGGCTACGTGTCTAGGGTAATGCAAGTGTAGTGATATTGTGCACAACACAACAAACACAACTGTAACTCAATGAAATTGACTGAAATAAGACTGTTGTGAACGTTAAATCAGTATTATACAATTTTTAATTTTCTGTGCCTCAATTCTTTTGGGACAGGAATATTTAAAACTGAAGAAAATGTAGTTTACATATACAAAATAAATAATGAGGACTCTTTGTCTCTTTCTGGAAATATAAAAATGTTCCCGTAGGAGTATTCACAGACTGATATACTAAATGTTTATTAGTGAAAGTCAATAGTGCTGGGGGCTGTATGTATCATCATGCCCCATAACTTGGGTCACGTTTGTGGAAATTGTGTACTCGATGAACCGACAGGTTGCCCAGCTAGGGTACTTTCACCTTATTTCTGTGATCAGATGTAGAATAATGTAGTTCTTTCAACTTCAGCCCAGGAGTCTTTCTCCGGCCAACAAATACAGTATAGAGCTCAGCTGAGGCCTTCACTTTCCTCAGCTTATGTTTTCATCAGGTTTCCTGTCACCAGTCGTAACAGGCACCGCAACCCTGTAACAGAAGGACATCCCCGCCTTTTTACCAGCTGGCTTATAATTTCCACAACTAACCAAATCGTAATAAAATGTGGGGTCAGCCTCGTGTGCAAAACAACTGCACCAGCCCCTAATTTATTTGACTTCACTTCCTACATTCTGCTTCCATATAGCTGTTACGCCATTGTCATTTTAAACATTAATTCGCCTCCATACAGTCAGATGGAGTTTACAATTCTCCTTACGATCCTGTTTTCTTTTCTTTTGTATAAGCATCCTAGGCATGTTTACATGTGTTCATTAAACACTGAGGCCTGCCAGTAGTTCCTGGTCTTACAGTTGTAATATTTATTTATGACAATATTCAATACTCAAATACAATTCTATTTAATTCCTCTATATGTCTGCTTTAGGCATGCATGTGCTTCCTAGGAGGTCATATTCTTCTTCCAATAGCAATGTCGTGCAACACAAAGTTTTGGGCGCCCTTATCTGGGTTTGCCTCTACATATTAATAATATACAGCAATAAATCATTTAGCTTACCGCAATCAATGAAATAATTCACACACAAGTAATAGATTGACTGGCAATCTTTGGCACAAATATAGATCGCCTCCTCGTCCAGACTGCAAAGACTTTCGTTCGAAAGCTTTACCTCTGCTCTCAATCTTCACTTGGTAGAAAATTTTGTTATCAAATGGCGTTCTAGCCTTGTCTTCCTTTCCTATTATCAATCTCACCAGCCAATGAAACACCGCGTCCAAAATTTGACTCTTTTGAAAACCCCAAACATTTTGAGCGTTTATCAATACGTTTGTCAGTCTGATTTTAATCTTACTGTGTAGAAATATGTTTCGCGTTGGCTGGCAAATCTTTAGTTTTACCTCCCCTTTCCTAAACTAGCCTTACCCAATCAAAATAAGTCAATCTCAGTTGACTTAGCCGAAGATTTTCAAAATTGAGCGATGTTATTAGTGAGTCTGTCCGTCCGTCTCAATTTTGAATTCCCCTATATCTTGGTTAATGTTTGGCCGATTTTTGCAATGGAAAGTGATGATTAAACAGACAACTGTTCTCTATCCTTCTAGATAGGTTTTATTTACTTCTTTATCTTCATTTTCATCTGTATACTTTTCCTCTAATTTATGGTTTTTCTTTTATTCCACTAAAATATTTATGTAATCAATTTTCTAAGGTCATACAAGTTATTATATTATTTTAAACAATATTGCTCTATTTTCAAAGCATCCCTTTTATTTATTCTCTCTCTCCATGAAGAAATACGTATCTAAGCTTTCCTTCCTTTCCCCTTTTCTCTGCACACATTTACAAGTTGGACTATTATTGTTTCAATTTCAAATTACAAGTTAGGCTTGGTTTTGTCACTGTAATCCGTCCTTTCCCCTCTCTCGCTTGTTAAAGACGGTGCAACAAGTAGGTTACCGCCATAATGTCTAGCGTTCGTTTCTACCAAAAGCGTGTGTGCGTTTTTTGGGGGTGGGACTTGCCCGCTTGTTGTTAAAGATTCAAATGCTTTATTTTAAACCTTGGCGGTAGTGGGAAAAAAATGTGCCCTAGCAACGGTTGCTTAGGCTGTTGTTATTAATAGATTTTTATAATACGCTAGTTTAAAAAAAAATTCAATTAATGTGTCCAATTTTCCCATTAGGCTTGTCCTTGAAAAATTCAAACTAGTAGTAGTAGTGGTTATAGGTTGAAATTTCACGTCACTAGATTTTAAGGATGCGTTAGTTAGTTTTTATTTTGCTAACAGTCTGATTTTAGGTGACCCTTGATAATTTTCAAATCTAGTAGCATTCGCCTTCAAACCAAAGCCAAATGTAGAATTTATTTAGAGCTTTTCCACGGCAATAGTGAAAAAAATTCAAATGCGGTAATATTATTATATTTGGGCGGGGTGTATCACGGATATCTCACCACAACATACCAACAAACATCTTTATCCTCTATTCACAATATCACACATTCAAACACATTAAATTCATAATACATATAATACATTCACATTGTTTGTTTTCAAAATTTAGCCTCAAATTCTCGTATACAGTATATATCTGTAATTCTTTCCTCACAATATCACATACTCGCAAAACAGTTGCATTCCCTGTTCTCAATGTAATGTTTTAATCTGTTTTTCTGCATGTGATTTGTACTAAATAAGAGTTTCCGTTGCCTGTTTCAGGGCTTCTGCTTCAGCACTGAAGTTATTGCAGTATTTTCTTTAATTTAGTGCGGATGCCAGTTGCGCCATTTTCAATTGAATATCAATATATGCATGTGTCCAGAGCTTTGCTGGAGATTGTGGGTCAATATACTTGGTTACTATACGTTTTCTTTGTGTTTCTGTCTGAATTCCTTTACTTTCAATGCCTGGAATATTAGACTGCAGATCAGGAAAGAATCTTCTTTTCAACAGTGGGATAATTGTGTTTGGTGGTATTTTCTTTGCGATTGAGTTTTTTTACATGGTTAAAAGGGGTGAAGGTAGTCCCATAGCAGATAATGCCATAGGGGAGTGAAGTGTTAGAGATTTCACCATACTAGGTTCAGCATCGAGATGTGGGGTGAACAGTTCCCTTCCTCGCTGCCTTTTCCTTTCCTAACTCAAAGACAGGTACTTATTTGCAGCTGGGTAGACTGGAGCGTGTCGGTACCGTGATTCAAACCCGGCACTTTTGCCGCGTGAAACCGGCACTCTAACCACTCTGTCAATCGGATGCTAGCATTCATTCATTCATAACCCTCCACTCCCAAAGGAGCATAGGCCTTCAACAAACACATGCCAAGTCCTCCTATCACGTGCCATTATCTCAAGTTCTTTCCATTTTCTCCTCATCATTTTCACCTCTGTTTCCAGCTCTCTTCTCCATGTACTTCTTGGTCTACCTCTGCCTCTCTTGCCCTGGGGGTTCCAGAACAAGGACTGCATTGTAATGCTATCAAAAGGTTTCTTCAGTGTGTGTCCTATCCATTGCCATCGTCTTCTTCTCATCTCTTGTTCCACTGGCACTTGTCTAGTTCTTGTCATCAGTTCCACGTTGGTAACCTTGTCATACCATTTTAATCCCTCTATTCTACGCAAGCACCCATTTATGAAAGTCTGTAGCTTTTTGGTTGTTTTCTTTGTTGTTCTCCATGTCTCAGAGCCATACAATAGGACTGACTTCACATTTGAGTTGAAGATTCTTATTTTCGTGTTGGATCCTATTTCTCTTGTTCTCCATATATTTTCCAATGCAATGAAAGCTCCTCTTGCCTTTTGTATTCTTATTTTGATATCGCTGTCTATCCCTCCAACTTTGTCTATATTACTGCCAAGATATGTGTACGATTCTACATATTGTATTGGTGTTTCTTCAATTTCAACCCTGTTATCATTACCTGCATTTATTCTCATTATTTTTGTCTTTTCCCTGTGTATTTTCAGACCCAGTTGCTGTGACCTCTCATCGAGTGTTTTTAATTTGTCCTGCATCTGATTACGGTTATGGGACAGAAGAGCCAAGTCATCAGCAAAATCCAGATCATCCAACTGCATAGTCAGAGTCCACTGGATTCCATTTCTGTTGTGTGTTGTCGATGATCTCATAACCCAATCTATTGCCAGCATGAAAAGAAATGGAGACAAGAGGCATCCCTGTCGCACTCCTGTTCTTATCCCAAACGGTTCTGTAAGCTGTCCTTCGTGAAGAACTCTGCATGTCATGTCTTCATATGTTTTCTTTATTAAATTAATGATCTTCAGGGGAACTGCATAATGCCTCATCAGTGTCCAAAGTGATTCCCTGTCTACACTGTCAAATGCCTTTTCGTGATGCTAGCATTGTATCTGTTTTTATTTGTTCTTTTGTCTGGGCAACAAAATTAGCTCGCTTGAGCCTGCCTCTTCCTAGCTTGTTTATTCCCTTGCACATGGGTGTCCTTCGAGTCTCTTAAATTGTTCAGCTTGTTGTAAGATTCTGTTGTTTCATCTGTACTCCATTAACTGTAGCCCTGTAATGTTTTCCATATGGTAGAGTTTCGTAGAATTTAGGGTCCCTGTTATAATACGCGCTGCTTGGTTTTTGAGTTTGTTTACTTTATCAAAATGTGACCTAGCTTCCGATTTGATGCCATATTCCTTAACAGGCCAAACTCTGCCTTTGTTCAATATTTAAACGATTTCTTTCATCCTTTAAGTGTGTAATATTTATTTACTGTTTACTGGCCTCGGGTTTCCTCTCTTTATTTGTTTTAAAATGAAGATACAAGGTGAAGATCCGTGCTTCTAAGACAGAAGCTTTTAAGATAAGCAGATCACCAGAGCCGCTTAACATACATGACAACAGCATTAAGCAAACAGGTTGCCGAGTTTAATGCATAGGGAGCATTTTCACTGTACGTTGAGACTGAATCAAATGTCAAAAAAAACCAGTACAGTGACTTAACAACTGTTGCCATTACCCATACATCAGAATAATCGTATTGAAGCTAAACGACAATTGATAAATAGTGAATTCTTACCAACGTCTTGCTGTCAGTGTCAAACATGGCCAAAGACCAAAGCACAGGAGAGGAAACCACATCATGCGAGGTGGAATGCTTAAGAAGAGCCATTAATGTTACCAGGAGAGACAGAATGAGAAATAATGTTACTAGAAAGAAAAAAATATAGGAACTCCAAACTGCATGAAATATATATAGAGAAAATAAAGTTGTTTGGCCGTTTCATGAGGAGGATGGAGCCCGATCGGTTACCACTACCTGCCTACAACAGTAGAGGATCTGGTTTTTGGGCACGGAAAGACCAAGAGGTAGATGGATAGACAATATTACAGAAATTCTACAACAGCACGGGCTGACATCAGCCAGTGTGACACACGTGGCTCAAGAACGAAAACTTGTGCTCCCCATGTAGCTTCACGTCAGGAGTGGACTGGAAAAAAAAGTTTAAAAAGTATTTCAAAAAATTTGCTATACTTCATCCTTAACTCTATAGTTTCAGTTAACAGGGTCATTTTGTGCCTCATTTAACTGGGGCTCACATTATTTTATAAATGTTCTTTTATATGTACATATTTAAAGACTTACTTACTTACTTAGTCGTTCCCCTTCTATCGTGAGGTGTAGAGGTTTGGAAGAGAGAGAGCGCCAGACTATCCCATCGGCTGTCTTCCTCCTGGCCTGGTTCCATTCTAGTCCTCTGTCCTTCAAAGATTGTCTAATGTTGTTCTCCCAGCGGACTCTGGGTCGTCTTGGGGATCCGGATCCCTGGCTCTCTGTTTCCCACGCTTGTCGCGGCAGCCGATCCTCTCCCACTCTGCAGACATGGCAAACCATCTCAGTTGGGACTGTTCTACTTGGGTCTGCAGGGGGTGGATTTTAGGCCTTGACGTATCGTCTGGTTGCGGACCATGTCTCTTCTTGTTACTTCAAACACCTTCCTCAGATACCTCATTTCTGAGGTTTGGATCTGGCTTTTGTGGTTTGTAGTCATTGCCCATGACTCGCATCCATATGTCAAGATATTTAAAGACTCCATTTGAAAAACCAGTCATGTCACATTTTTACAAAAACTGAGTTTCTTGACCTCAGGAAATGAAGCGTCCAAAGAAGGTGTAGAAACTAAAATTGTATTTGAAAACACATTCCTCTGCAAGAAAATGAAGCATAAAACAGGTCATCATTTTTTGTGTCATAGCGTTTCAAATTTTAAAATTCAGTTCTTTCGGACTTCATTATTTATGGCATGTCAGGTTTTTCCCAGTGAGGCCTTCATTTAGGAAACATGTTAATCTCATTTAATCCGTCAGTTGGAGAAGAAGAGTCAGTTTAAGTCAGAGAACAATGAACAGTTTAATAATAAAACAGTCAACTTCTTTCGCATACATCAAGATTTTTCTTGCTTCTTGATAATTTTCATCATCAATGATTGAACCACAGATTTGATACCTGTGTTTTTAATAAAACAACCAGACGATACGTCAAGGCCTAAAAACCCAACCCCTGCAGACCCAAGTAGAACAGTCCCAACTGAGATAGTTTGGCCATGTCTGCAGAATGGGAGAAGATCGGCTACCACGGCAAGCATTGGAAACTAAGAGCCAGGGATCCAGACCTCCAGGACGACCAAAAGTTCGCTGGGAGGACATTAGACAATCTTTGAAGGGCCGAGGACTAGAATGGAACCAAACTAGGAGGAAGACAGCAGATATAATAGTATGGCGCTCTCTCTTACAGACCTCTACACCTCACGGTAGAAGAGGAACGAGTAAGTAAGTAAGTTGGTTAGTTTTTAATAAAATAGCTAATTAGTAAAAGGGTCATTGTTTGCACTAAAAGACATTTGTACCTGTCATATCTTCACTTGTCAACAAAACGTTGTTTGTGGCAGACTTGCACAACACCCTGCCTGGATTCGCATGAACGAGCTTGAAATGCAGACATCGGTGTATCATCTGTTGTCAGTGTTTTTGTTCTAAATTAAATTCTTAGCATAAGTTTCATTTGCATATTTTATAATTAATTATGCATTCACCGATGTCATGTTTTTAATCGCTCGCAGCGAAGATCCCAATGGGTGTATACAGGAATCACACATTCTATAAATATTTCTGTGGTGGGTAGGGTTTCTAATTTTTAAATTTTGCCAGGGCAGCGGCCGTATGGTATACTCTTTACGATTTCCAACTGCCGAGAGATTTTTAACGTGCGCGACTTGCACACGGGACAGCCTATATTTTGATTTTGGTTTTAAGGAACATCTTCATTGCACACCGACAACTCCATTAGTGCTCCGATCTCCTCCCTTAGGTCACACGAGGACGATTTCAGCACAGTGCACGACCTGCGTAGCACCAGCGAAGATCCCAATGGGTGTATACAGGAATCACACATTCTATAAATATTTCTGTGGTGGGTAGGGTTTCTAATTTTTAAATTTTGCCAGGGCAGCGGCCGTATGGTATACTCTTTACGATTTCCAACTGCCGAGAGATTTTTAACGTGCTCGACTTGCACACGGGACAGCCTATATTTTTCGCCCTTATCCGAGAAGGCTAGGCATTTGATACCACAACCCAGGAAATCAGGGGAAAGTATGACATCATTAGGAACCACTGGGTGTGAAAATAGATTTCCGTTATTTATATTCCCTGTACTGGGAGCGAACCCGGTGTCGTATAATTTGGTTTGCTCTTTTCTTCTCCGGCAGTATTGTAATACCTTTATTGTGCGTACTAATTATGTGAACCATTCGATTGTCGACACATTATATTTCCCTACCTTCCGACAGTATTTGGTATTTTCAAGACAATGTGTACACTCCTTCCATTCATTTGTATCGCGTTTGTTTACCTGAGAGTTTGATACAAATCAGACCGGATTGGCTGGCAATTTTATTTTCATGTCATGACCCAGTGTTTGTTTGCACCGGAAGTGCCGGTCAGTTATTGAACTGGTGACAGATTAGACACACGGATGATGTAATAAACTTCCTGACAGACTTGTTTGACCAAGATGTTGCAGGGGGATTTCGAATGTAAACATTACAGAGAATAGACGAATTTAGCAACTCCTTATACGGAAAATTGACCGTTTGAATTTTACAAATGCATGAGTCATGCAGAAAATTCCTTAAGGAAAGGTGTCGTAACATGCACTTTCGAATGCTATTTTCTTAGCAGTTTAGAGGCTAATAACATTCACGGTGATTGGAAGTTTCGTCGGAAACGCCAGGTGTGAGCGTGGGCAGAAAAACTGCAATATAACGTAGAACATTTGAGACATACAACACTGCATTCCAGAATCGTCAAATGCAGACAGCTCGGACTGAAGCCAGGAAAGAGTAGAAGTTAGGATTCTGAACTTATAGGAACGGAAAACAAGTGTTGGAGCACCTTTTGAACAATACAATAAGGAAACTCCACCTTTTAATACAGAAACCGGACTCCTAAGGACCTACTCACAAAGTCAGAGAGGGATTCTATACTAGAAATAATACCCCAGACGCATGTTCGAGGGATCTTTATCAAGTTGCCAAGACTATTTTACGGAGCAAGAAGTCTAGTTCCCAACTAGTTTGGGGGAAATTGTAACATATTTTTATACTTTGGATTTGACATGTTTGAACTTGCTGATGGTTATACAGGTCCTTAAGAGGCTGGCAACCTCAGCACGTGAAAATGATATATTCATGAACCACCACACCAAAGCGCCGGTGATTGCTTCATGCGGGTTCTCACAGGGAACCAAAAACAGGTAACCCAGACTCCAAGTGGAGCAGGGAGTGGATTATGATGACATCATATGTATATATTTACTATCATTTGTAATAAGTGTATGTATATTTAAACATGTCAAACTAGGCACAAGCCACTTGCAGCTGTCCATTCGAAAATTTTCCAGTAAATTAACTAAAAGAATGGTTCTTTTCGTCATATCCCCTGAGTTATATGATATACGCCAACGGAGAGTAAAAATTCAGAGAAAAGATTCGGTTGTCAGACAGCGGGAAAGGTGCCTGATTAATATCAGGAAAACAAAGACTTAGCAGCGGAATTTGTTCTTTTATTCCCTCTAAAGTTTCTGGTACGAGTTTACGAGACTATTTGAGGCACGATTCTACGACACCGGCTGTACTGCTGTTCTGTGGTTCAAAACTTGCGATCGACACTTGAAACCTACATTCAGCGGGTTGTGAAGATTCCTGTCGACCAGGAGACGTGCATGTCTTTGCCACAGAGATGAATTGACGGAAACAGCAGCATCAACACCTCAGAAGTTTGTAAGCTAAGTGGCATTTTTAGCAGGCTAACACAACAAAGCTTATTGAACTATATTCCACAACTAAGCTTCCTAAAGCCGATATCAGTTTCAGTGACGAAACCTATTTTTTTTAGTAATCACCATTTCATGTTTATTTACATTTGTTCCAAAGTAATTGATCATTAAATTTGTTATATGTTTTTTTTTTTACAAATTCATAATTGATTTAGTTATTACAGAGAGATGTGCACACGGATGAATCAACATGTTTTAATACATCTATACTTACATCTATAGAGCCAAATAATAATAACAATTTCACTGTTAATTCAGTTGGGGGCTTGTGCGAGCTAAATTAAATTATATAATTCTTCATAACCCCCCACTCCCAAAGGAGCATAGGCCTTCAACAAACACATGCCAAGTCCTCCTGTCACGTGCCATCATCTCAAGTTCTTTCCACGTTCTCATCATCATTTTCACCTCTGTTTCCATCTCTCTTCTCCATGTGCTTCTTGGTCTACCTCTGCCTCTCTTGCCCTGGGGGTTCCTGTCACATAGGGAGTTATGTTCTATAAATTGTCTACATTTTCCTTTTTCTTCCACTCGGGTCCTCTAATTTTTTCTGTCACTCTTTACCCTTTTTCATATATATATAATTTTTTCGCATTCGGTAGTTTGCGAATAATATTTTCTTTTCCCATTCGAAATTTTACCGTCTTTCTTTCTCATGCTGACTAAACTCGATTACGTAGATGTCAGTCTCTGCCGGTCGAACCATAGCTGTGAATATACGGTTCTCGCCAGACAAAACGTCTGCAGTTTCTCCGGTCAGAGCGCTGCCTGACCAGATTTCTGGGCCTGGGGTGTGAGAATTCGCTCCGTTGGACATGGCAGGCCGACGGATTGTCTACCTTTTGCAGCAACTGCGTGAATTTTTCGTCGGGATAGTCCGGCGAAGTGTGAAATTGCGCTCCGCGCTGCAGACGGTTGTCTGAGAGTTGCAACTGACACGCGTACATCTCGGTCAGTAGGTGGCAGTTACGACACGCGTTAAGCTGACGTAAGTGTTGGGAGTAGGGGAGATAATTTCGCTTGGCGAAATAAGTTGGGGCCCTTTGTCTAATTTTAGGATATTGGCCCGAGTTTGAAACTTTATTTTCATTCTCACTCTTAAATTCGCAGTAGACAGGTCGCTCGGAACAGTATAAGCTGTATAGCGAAGTTCTCAGTTTGTTTCGACAATTTGTCGAACTTCTAGACTTCCATATATATAAGCATATAATTCTTAAGTGGTGCGACTACCTGTAGTTCTGTGTGAGGTAAAATATTATATACTATATTCTAGTATTTTGTGAAGTGTTTAAAGTGTTAAGTCGCTTATTTCATATTTTACTAGTTCTTTTGTGCAGAGTGATTAAATTTATAAGTATGTATTATTTCCTAGTGACGAGTTACAGTGGAAAACCGAATAAATTATATTTCTAGCTTAACAAACATGTAGCCATAATGAATTTAATTTAACTGCTAACTACTCAGTCGAGATATATTTTCTAAACTAACTTATAACTGCTAGATGTCTCATGAGTGGTGATGAAATATATTTATACGTATTTCAAATTCATGATGATTGATTTTATAATATAACTATTTCATGGGAAGTGTAAAATGATAAGCTCTACGCTTGCAGTTTAAAATATAAGTTATATCCTTATACATAGTATGTATAATTATTTTATATGTGCTTTTTCCATTTTATGTAGTGAATACTGGGGTGACCCAGAACTTGCCGGCGTTTAGTAGTAAAGAGACATACTTGTGAGAAGAATAGACATTTTCTATCTTTAACCACGTGGGGGGTTTTCAAGTAACACTGGTCTGACAGTGCACGTGCCATCAGAGATAGACAGTAATACCAATCCCACTAACGGTTTTTTTTCTAAAGACAAAATGTTTATACTGGGCCTTTGAGCCAGACTTTATTTCTTCACAATAAACTCAAATATACATGCTGCCTAGCGGCGAGAATCATTACAAGAAGTAACATTAATATTTCGACAAGTATTGAGAGAGTGTATAGCGAACCAAGACTGTCTTTCCAAATTAAGGGAACCCTCGTGTTTTTTTTTTGACTCTGTGTGCCCGTTTAAACTTGCTTATCCAAAACTGATTCAAGTGACACTAACTTAAAAGCTGAATAAACTTATCGCCTGAAGAGAACGCTCCCCGGACAAATTGGATGAAACCAAGATCTGCAGAGCTGGGTATTCGCTTCACCAAACGATAAAACAGATTGTGTCATAGCGTGCGCCAGACGGTCAACAACGGCAAGTTATAGGGTAAGAAAGTGAGAAATGCACGACAGGGCCCTGATGAAAGAACTGAGTGAAAGTAGACTGAGGGATGTTCTTTGTTGATTCACTCACAATTGTAACATTTCTTTATGCAAGGTATTGCTAACTATATATCTATATATTCCCTTATACTAGATCAGAGTATCCAGTCTGTTCATACCTTAAAGGGACAGAAATATTAGACCCTAACCATATGTATTTGTGACTCTTTGGGCCATCATCTGTCTCATAACGGGGCTGTGGGCTAAACCTAGAGTTAATATCATAACGGGGCTATCATCCTTGTAGCATTCTCTTGATATTTTATGACTATTTGTACATGTTGTGATGTAAATTCTATGTGTTGTGAAGAAATTTTAAATGATAATTAAAATTTCCCTTGGAATTAATCAGCGTGTTGGTCAGCTCGTTCTAAATATTTATATAATCATTGTTATAGTTTTCCCACGTCTGTGTGTTTAACTGTCGTCACGTGTATGTGCGTGCCCGTGAGTAGATAGAAATATAGGTAATATATATATATATGTGTTTAGACTGTCTGACGCTGTAAAGTTGTCGTAGAAGATAGGTGAGAGGGAGAAGAATTTTTTCCGCTTTCAGAGACAGCCTCTATACCACATTCTATCATCTCACTCGTGGAATCTATTTCTTTTACTAACTCTCACTGTGTCTATCACCTATTCTAATCTATTCAGAAGGGACCAACCCAAGTCTTAATTCTCCTATCTAAAATCTACGACAAATGTGGTCTCGTCCGTAGGATTTTTGAACTTAGAATAGGAAGACGAGTACGACACATGTGTTTCTCGTCTATCTGGATTTTGAACTTAAGATTCTTTATTCTGAAATAGAGAAAGAGTTTGATGTCTTGTGAGTTGTTATATCTTTAAATAATTTATCCCCTAGACTAACGATCTGTTTTACGGGCGTGCTGACCACACAAACTGATAAGTTTTTTTCCCACAGCATTTTGAATAATATACATTTGAGTTACAGGTGGATTTTGTCGGAATATATGTTAATTGTTGATTTTGTAATACTAAACGCTGGTAAAGTTTTGTGAGTGTATAACATTCACAAGGGTTCTGAAGCAGGAAGGTGTTTGAACTAAAGTAAGGAGTGCATTTCGGACTATTTGTCCAGATTAATTGCCTCCCTCACCCTAACTGTCTTCAGGGGTAAACTTGATAGTGGATTTTAAAATTAAGGGATTATTTTTCTCGTTAATTTTTACAATAATTATTTTGTTTCCACTGTAGCAACTTATTTTTCAGAAGTAATCTTAACTACCATTTAGTTGGCGTAGTCGTGTTTTGCATTAGGTGCTTTATTGCCGATTAATAGCAGCGATAGTTAGATTTTTATTTTGGAGGAGGTATCCCAGGGTTAAGTATATCATCTTTTATTTGGTATTTTCTCGTAAGTGGTAGGAATCAGTGTATCCGTTTCTTCTTTTCGTTCTCAACTAAGTCTCAGTCACTGACTTAATATGGCCGAGAGGGCAAAGCTTAGACAACTCCTCAGGGACGAAGCGAGAGAGGAGGGACTGGACGGAGAAGAAGCGAAAGCTTTTGTCAGAGACGAACTTGAGAGATATGACGCGGAGAGGAAAGAAGAAGAATTAAGGAGGAAAGAAGAAGCCGCGGAGAGGAAAGAAGCGGAAGACCGTCTATTACAGCAGAAGAAGATGGACGAGGAAATGGAAATTCGCAGGATGCAGCATGAGGAAAGAGAGAAGGAAAGACAGCATGAGGAAAGAGAGAAGGAGAGACAGCATTTGGAAAGAGAAAATGAGCAACGACGACAGCATGAGTTGGCTCTTAAGGCTCTAGAAGTCCAAAGTCTTGGTGCTGCCTCTACCTCCAGCAATGGAGAGTCTTCTCCTCATTCTTCCTTAACTGATCCTTCTAACACTCAATCTCTTCAACTCAACGCTATGTCCTTCACTCTTGAGTCTTTCCCTTGTCCTAATGAGAAGATTGACACATGGTTGGAAAAATTTGAGAAAATTGCAACTTTGTACGGTTTAGAGAGGTCGCGTTGGTGTATGAAACTTTCCCAGGCCCTTAAAGGTTCTGCTTACGATGTTTATTCTAAACTGGAAAGTGGCCAACAAGACAACTATGACTTGTTGAAGAAAGCTTTGCTTGAGCGTTTTGAAATGAATGCTCGCAAATTTTTGCAACTGTTTCGCAACAGCAGGAAGGAGAGCTCTGAAACTTTTCAGCAGTTCTCGTCTCGTTTGAGGGGATATCTGACAAAGTGCCTAGAGCTCTCGCAGCTCCCCTCTACCTTCGAAGGTCTTGAGGAATTTGTTTTAACAGAACAAATAAAGAACACATTGTCTGCAGATACCCGGAGATTTCTAGCTGAGCAGGGGGCAGAAAAGCTTGAAGACATCTTAGAAAAGTCTGAGCGTTATCACAATGCGCTGGCTGAACTACCGGCCTCAAAACGTAAACCGACAGAAGAGCATTTTCGGAAAAAATAATCTAGACCAATCTCAGGCTTCTCATACTGCTCATGTTTCTAACCAAAATAACCACAGAGAAACTGGATCTCAAAACCCCCCTCCTGAAAAATCCAAGTTCTACAAAACCAAGTACCCCAACCACCCCAAACAGTCTGATCAACCCGACTGCCCTACATGGCAGCGCAGCCAGAAAGGACAAGGTGGCAAAGGGAAAACCCCTGAGCACGGGACTAAGGATCAGAACAAGCACACCGAGCCGAAGCGCATCGGATGCTTACAAACAACAGACTCGCAGGAAAGAATTATTGTCAGTGATTCTCAACCTGAGGGAGAGAGACCCTCTACGCGAGGTACGGTTGTTTTAAACGGGACTTCAACATATTGTTTGTTTGACACGGGGCTTTCTTTTGATTGCATTGTTGCCAGGCACCTGGTCAAACCCGGTCAAGAGACAGAAGAAACCGTTAAACTGTGTGGAGTTCTTAGGAGTGATGCACCAACAACGCTTTCCATTGCATTGGTGGAGATCCACTCTGATTTTGTCAGAGGTGTGATCAAAGCGGCTGTTATGGATGACCCCATCTACCCAGTCATACTCGGCTGTAGATATGTGTTTATTGGGAAACCGGAAGAGCCAATAGTGGCAACAGTAACCACAAGAGGGCAAGCCAAGAAGGAACGGGAGCCGGCGCCAAATTTGTTACCCATGGAACTTAAAGAGGCGCAACAAAAGGACCCTACTTTGGAACCCTGCTTTAGGAAACTGCCCATGGCCAAAGACCCTAGACAACACGGGGACATCTTTTCTAAGGATGGCGTGCTTTATCGGAGAACGGGCAAGCCTGAACAAGGCTCTAATCAGCTCCTAGTACCGAAAAAGTACAGAAGTCAAATCCTAGAAATGGGACACTCTCTCCCGTTTAGCGGACATATGGGACAGAATGCCACACAGCAACGTATACAGACTCACTATTGGTGGCCAGGGATGAACACTGATATACTCAGATATGTGAAATCCTGTGCCCAGTGTCAACGGGTAGCACCCAAGCATTGGACCGCCCCAGTTCCCATGGGGCAAACGCCAATTGTGGGGACTCCATTCGAACGGGTTGCTGTCGACATTGTTGGACCCTTAGAAAGGACCAAACGAAGGCACAGGTTTATCCTGACTTTAGTCGACACATGCACTATGTGGGCCGAAGCTATACCGCTAACATGCACAGATTCGAAGCATGTCGCAGAAGCCCTAGTGCAGATTTTTACACGGTTGGGATTCCCTCAACAAGTTTTGACGGACAATGGATCCCAATTCCGTAGCCTGCTAATGGAGGAGATCTTTAAGATCTTGAGGGCCAAACACATCCACACCAGCCCATACCATCCGGCCGGAAATGGGCTCGTGGAACGCTTCAACGGCAGCCTCACCACCATGCTACGCAAGCTGGCACAAGAAAAGCCGGAGGACTGGGACCTTTTCATTCCTGCAGCCCTATTCGCTTACAGGGAAGTTCCCCAGGCCTCTACAGGATTTCCCCCAGCTACGCTTTTATTCGGCAGACCTATCAAGGGGCCGCTTGAAGCATTACTTCGGTCCCTGACAGACCAGAAGGCGGATGAGACAGTCGTCTCAGCCAGTAGATATGTATCGGAATTGAAGGAAAGGCTACAGCTAGGATGGGACCTAGCAACAGCAAACCTTAAGAAAGCTCGTGCAAAGCACGCTAGACGATACAATCAAGCAGCAAAGGAGAGAGAATTACAACCAGGAGATAAAGTTTTGTTGTTACTGCCAACCGGAAGCAACAAGCTACGCATCGGGTGGCAAGGGCCGTTCACCGTCCTGAAAAAGATCTCGAGAACCAACTATCAGATCTCTATCAAAGGAAAGGAGAAGGTTTACCATGTGAATCTGTTAAAGAAATACTTGGAAAGACCGGTACCATCCCCCGAACATCTCCTGGCGATCGCCATAGCTACAGAGGATGTGGAAGATGACGATAGTTGCATGGAATATCCATTGCAACAAACTGAATCTGTAGAAGATGTAAAATTTGGAGACACTCTCTCTGAAGCACAACAGACAGAAACGAAGGCTTTACTGAACCAGTACACAGCAGTGCTAACGGATGTACCTGGACGAACACATCTTGTAGAGTTCGAGATGAAACTTACAAATGAGACACCTGTTCGAACCAGAGTTTACCCTATTCCGTATGCAAAAGCTGATACGCTACGCGCAGAGATAGACAAGCTACGTAAAACAGGAATTATTAGTGAGTCCACGTCTCCCTATAGTGCGAGCGTAGTGCTGCTACAGAAGCCCAATAAGGAAGTTCGGCTGTGCATCGATTACCGGCTACTTAACACAGTAACGGAATTTCAGCCGGAACCACTCCAAAGCGCTTCTGAGCTGTTTAGCAAGCTAAGCAAGGCACGGATTTTCTCAAAGATTGACTTGAGTAAGGGCTACTATCAGATACCAGTCAAAGAGGAAACTAAGCCTTTGCTGGCTTTCAGCACCAGCGAAGGACACTATACGTTTAACGTGATGCCATTTGGTTGACACAACGCACCAGGAGTGTTCACAAGGATGATGAGAAAGCTGTTAGAGCCATTGCACAGTCCACATATCCACAATTTTATGGATGATATACTAATTGCAATGCTCACCTACGAAGAACACATTGCTACGGTCGAGATGCTCCTCAGGAGACTACAGGAAACTGGACTCACAGCTAGACCTAGCAAATGTTTAATCGGCTTTGAAAAACTGGACTTCCTGGGGCACACCATTGCTCACGGTGCTATGTGGCCAGTTGCTAAAAACGTAGAGAAGATACGTGCAGCGAAGAGGCCAAGGACGAAGAAAGAAACACGATCGTTCCTATCGCTATGTGCTTACTACCAGAAATTCATCAAAAACTTCAACGGTTTAACAGCACCCCTTACGGACCTTACGAAAAAGGGGCGACCGGAGAAAGTTATCTGGGATCCTAAGTGCGAAGACGCTTACGCCACGCTCAAGAGACAGTTGTCTGAATATCCAATTCTGCGACTGCCTGATATTACCAAACCCTTCGTATTGCGCGTTGACGCATCGGGGCAAGGCATCGGGTCAACTCTGCTTCAGGCTGGAGACGATGATCCCAACCAGCTATTCCCAGTGGCATACGGCAGTCGTAAATTGAATAAGGCAGAGCAAAACTACTCCACAGTGGAAAGAGAATGTCTGGCATTAGTTCATGGCATAAGAAGGCACCATGAATACCTTTACGGAGTGTCATTCACGGTGCAGACTGACCATGCCCCACTGGCGTTTCTCGGGGCTAATAAGGAATTTAGTGCGAAAATAATGCGCTGGGCATTGCTGCTAAGTGTATATTCCTTTAAAGTCGAATACATTCCAGGGAAACAAAACGTTGGGGCAGACTTCATGAGTAGGACTTGCACAGAGATGGAGAGGGAGATGAGAGGAAAGAGGACAGACACCCTGAAGCTACGGATATAGGAAATTTATTTCCATAACGTAGACATGGAGTGCTTCCATATCTTAAGGGGGGACGTCCTGTCACATAGGGAGTTATGTTCTATAAATTGTCTACATTTTCCTTTTTCTTCCAATCGGGTCCTCTAATTTTTTCTGTCACTCTTTACCCCTTTTCATATATATATAATTTTTTCGCATTTGGTAGTTTGCGAATAATATTTTCTTTTCCCATTCGAAATTTTACTGTCTTTCTTTCTCATGCTGACTAAACTCGATTACGTAGATGTCAGTCTCTGCCGGTCGAACCATAGCTGTGAATATACGGTTCTCGCCAGACAAAACGTCTGCAGTTTCCCCGGTCAGAGCGCTGCCTGACCAGATTTCTGGGCCTGGGGTGTGAGAATTCGCTCCGTTGGACATGGCAGGCCGACGGATTGTCTACCTTTTGCAGCAACTGCGTGAATTTTTCGTCGGGATAGTCCGGCGAAGTGTGAAATTGCGCTCCGCGCTGCAGACGGTTGTCTGAGAGTTGCAACTGACACGCGTACATCTCGGTCAGTAGGTGGCAGTTACGACACGCGTTAAGCTGACGTAAGTGTTGGGAGTAGGGGAGATAATTTCGCTTGGCGAAATAAGTTGGGGCCCTTTGTCTAATTTTAGGATATTGGCCCGAGTTTGAAACTTTATTTTCATTCTCACTCTTAAATTCGCAGTAGACAGGTCGCTCGGAACAGTATAAGCTGTATAGCGAAGTTCTCAGTTTGTTTCGACAATTTGTCGAACTTCTAGACTTCCATATATATAAGCATATAATTCTTAAGTGGTGCGACTACCTGTAGTTCTGTGTGAGGTAAAAATATTATATACTATATTCTAGTATTTTGTGAAGTGTTTAAAGTGTTAAGTCGCTTATTTCATATTTTACTAGTTCTTTTGTGCAGAGTGATTAAATTTATAAGTATGTATTATTTCCTAGTGACGAGTTACAGTGGAAAACCGAATAAATTATATTTCTAGCTTAACAAACATGTAGCCATAATGAATTTAATTTAACTGCTAACTACTCAGTCGAGATATATTTTCTAAACTAACTTATAACTGCTAGATGTCTCATGAGTGGTGACGAAATATATTTATACGTATTTCAAATTCATGATGATTGATTTTATAATATAACTATTTCACGGGAAGTGTAAAATGATAAGCTCTACGCTTGCAGTTTAAAATATAAGTTATATCCTTATACATAGTATGTATAATTATTTTATATGTGCTTTTTCCATTTTATGTAGTGAATACTGGGGTGACCCAGAACTTGCCGGCGTTTAGTAGTAAAGAGACATACTTGTGAGAAGAATAGACATTTTCTATCTTTAACCACGTGGGGGGTTTTCAAGTAACACTGGTCTGACAGTGCACGTGCCATCAGAGATAGACAGTAATACCAATCCCACTAACGGTTTTTTTTCTAAAGACAAAATGTTTATACTGGGCCTTTGAGCCAGACTTTATTTCTTCACAATAAACTCAAATATACATGCTGCCTAGCGGCGAGAATCATTACAAGAAGTAACATTAATATTTCCGACAAGTATTGAGAGAGTGTATAGCGAACCAAGACTGTCTTTCCAAATTAAGGGAACCCTCGTGTTTTTTTTTTTTTGACTCTGTGTGCCCGTTTAAACTTGCTTATCCAAAACTGATTCAAGTGACACTAACTTAAAAGCTGAATAAACTTATCGCCTGAAGAGAACGCTCCCCGGACAAATTGGATGAAACCAAGATCTGCAGAGCTGGGTATTCGCTTCACCAAACGATAAAACAGATTGTGTCATAGCGTGCGCCAGACGGTGAACAACGGCAAGTTATAGGGTAAGAAAGTGAGAAATGCACGACAGGGCCCTGATGAAAGAACTGAGTGAAAGTAGACTGAGGGATGTTCTTTGTTGATTCACTCACAATTGTAACATTTCTTTATGCAAGGTATTGCTAACTATATATCTATATATTCCCTTATACTAGATCAGAGTATCCAGTCTGTTCATACCTTAAAGGGACAGAAATATTAGACCCTAACCATATGTATTTGTGACTCTTTGGGCCATCATCTGTCTCATAACGGGGCTGTGGGCTAAACCTAGAGTTAATATCATAACGGGGCTATCATCCTTGTAGCATTCTCTTGATATTTTATGACTATTTGTACATGTTGTGATGTAAATTCTATGTGTTGTGAAGAAATTTTAAATGATAATTAAAATTTCCCTTGGAATTAATCAGCGTGTTGGTCAGCTCGTTCTAAATATTTATATAATCATTGTTATAGTTTTCCCACGTCTGTGTGTTTAACTGTCGTCACGTGTATGTGCGTGCCCGTGAGTAGATAGAAATATAGGTAATATATATATATGTGTTTAGACTGTCTGACGCTGTAAAGTTGTCGTAGAAGATAGGTGAGAGGGAGAAGAATTTTTTCCGCTTTCAGAGACAGCCTCTATACCACATTCTATCATCTCACTCGTGGAATCTATTTCTTTTACTAACTCTCACTGTGTCTATCACCTATTCTAATCTATTCAGAAGGGACCAACCCAAGTCTTAATTCTCCTATCTAAAATCTACGACAAATGTGGTCTCGTCCGTAGGATTTTTGAACTTAGAATAGGAAGACGAGTACGACAAATGTGGACTCGTCTATCTGGATTTTGAACTTAAGATTCTTTATTCTGAAATAGAGAAAGAGTTTGATGTCTTGTGAGTTGTTATATCTTTAAATAATTTATCCCCTAGACTAACGATCTGTTTTACGGGCGTGCTGACCATACAAACTGATAAGTTTTTTTCCACAGCCTTTTGAATAATATACATTTGAGTTACAGGTGGATTTTGTCGGAATATATGTTAATTGTTGATTTTGTAATACTAAACGCTGGTAAAGTTTTGTGAGTGTATAACATTCACAAGGGTTCTGAAGCAGGAAGGTGTTTGAACTAAAGTAAGGAGTGCGTTTCGGACTATTTGTCCAGATTAATTGCCTCCCTCACCCTAACTGTCTTCAGGGGTAAACTTGATAGTGGATTTTAAAATTAAGGGATTATTTTTCTCGTTAATTTTTACAATAATTATTTTGTTTCCACTGTAGCAACTTATTTTTCAGAAGTAATCTTAACTACCATTTAGTTGGCGTAGTCGTGTTTTGCATTAGGTGCTTTATTGCCGATTAATAGCAGCGATAGTTAGATTTTTATTTTGGAGGAGGTATCCCAGGGTTAAGTATATCATCTTTTATTTGGTATTTTCTCGTAAGTGGTAGGAATCAGTGTATCCGTTTCTTCTTTTCGTTCTCCACTAAGTCTCAGTCACTGACTTAATATGGCCGAGAGGGCAAAGCTTAGACAACTCCTCAGGGACGAAGCGAGAGAGGAGGGACTGGACGGAGAAGAAGCGAAAGCTTTTGTCAGAGACGAACTTGAGAGATATGACGCGGAGAGGAAAGAAGAAGAATTAAGGAGGAAAGAAGAAGCCGCGGAGAGGAAAGAAGCGGAAGACCGTCTATTACAGCAGAAGAAGATGGACGAGGAAATGGAAATTCGCAGGATGCAGCATGAGGAAAGAGAGAAGGAAAGACAGCATGAGGAAAGAGAGAAGGAGAGACAGCATTTGGAAAGAGAAAATGAGCAACGACGACAGCATGAGTTGGCTCTTAAGGCTCTAGAAGTCCAAAGTCTTGGTGCTGCCTCTACCTCCAGCAATGGAGAGTCTTCTCCTCATTCTTCCTTAACTGATCCTTCTAACACTCAATCTCTTCAACTCAACGCTATGTCCTTCACTCTTGAGTCTTTCCCTTGTCCTAATGAGAAGATTGACACATGGTTGGAAAAATTTGAGAAAATTGCAACTTTGTACGGTTTAGAGAGGTCGCGTTGGTGTATGAAACTTTCCCAGGCCCTTAAAGGTTCTGCTTACGATGTTTATTCTAAACTGGAAAGTGGCCAACAAGACAACTATGACTTGTTGAAGAAAGCTTTGCTTGAGCGTTTTGAAATGAATGCTCGTTCTCGTCTCGTTTGAGGGGATATCTGACAAAGTGCCTAGAGCTCTCGC
>JAMPIV010000602.1:0-112500 GCA_024509875.1 Oreohelix idahoensis
ATGAAATGAAAGATGAGTGGGACATGAGAAACTTGACAGCTTTTCAGATCTCAGAAGACTTTGAGGGATCTGACCGCCAGACTAAAAGGAGAAGCCGCCCCTGGCCTCTCGTATCTTCGCTCGCTGCTTGCGTCGGCTTTCCCCGTTCGCTCCCCCTGCGATGTTTAACACCGAGATACGAAATACCGGCAGGCTCGTTTCAGGGACCACTACTGTCTTTGATCGGGGCGCTAGTCTTTCCTGAAATCTCTCAGTGCCTGTTTGATCGTGTGCCGCTACATTCTGTTTGATGCTGGCAACGCCCCCACCGGCCGGCACTCTGGCCAAGTTAATGAAAATAACTGCGTATGATTGCTCCAGAGATGACCATGGGCGTGATTTAGCCTCTCCTTAAATCAATGCGATGACCAGAATGAACGGTAGATAAGCTGTCCACATATCAATCAGCAAGCGTGTTGCCAGTCTGCGTGGAAAGGTTGCATAGCTAATGAGTCCAGGTGAAAAGAAAAATCCCGTTTGACGAAAGGTTACAATATTTCGGGGGTACTGATGTTATCCAAGGGGTCGCTACGAAGGATCGTACTATATCATCAAACACTTCAGGGGTACCGATGTTATGAGAGGGTTCTCACCTCATCCTAACAAATTCAGGACGGATGAGTTCGTCTGTCACACATATCACGAACAAGACCCTTAATTTGAGCAACTTGTGATTGAATTCTGGCCTCCAAAGCCTCTTTTGCTTTACAAAACTTATCATTAATATCAGTAACCTTATCAGAACAGTCATCACTGATTTTGGAACTTTTATTCTGACATGCTGCAATGTTATCTTGCAGTACCAAAACCTCAGAGTTCAAAGCTTCATTCTCCCTCAAGGCAGTATCTAATGACTCCTTACATTTTGAAAAATAAACTGTTAATGATCGAAAATTAGATCCATCTACATCTGCTTGTGATTTTAATACTTTCACCTCATCATATAACTCATCAATCAATCTCTCCCTATCATCAATGATTCTCAATAACTTATTTTCCTTCCAATACCATTCTTCTTCAAGTGAGGACTGATCACCTCCTTCCATTTCTTCCTCCTTCAGATTTTTCATAATAAAGTCCTGAAGAGATGGTCCCTGTAACCCAGACTTCTTTCCTTGCCTGAGAAAATACTCAATGACAGACATGGTTATAAGGTTATACGTTTCTCAATACCTTATAATATTATATTATTTGTCAGTAAATATATTATGAACGTATGATATTAGTTAATCCCATATAACTATGATATTCAATGTATGCCAGAGACAAGCACAGGTGACAATAGACAATGGATGGAACAAACAATGAAATACAATGAAGTGATATGTTCAGTTATACGACATCACATGACAGATATAAAGGAACTAAGTAAGAACTAGACATAGTAATAATAGAAATGAAATGTTTAAATAACACTACAAAAATTTAACGATACAAGTCGTCCTTAAACAAACACTGAGACAGAGAGATTTTAGAGCACAAACGAATAAAATTGAACAATACGGAAACTAGGTTATGCAAATAAAATGACGTAGGCACATGACGTCACAACTAGCACAAAATAAAATGTTTGTATTGCGAACCGAAGCTTCAGTTAATTTATATCCTAACTCAAAAAAAAAAAAATAAATAAAATAGTTAGCTCTTCGGTCAGCAAATACAAGCATTAACCCTAGAAGTCGTTATAATTACTTGAATTTTTCCCAAAGGAAACAAACAAGTAATAATAAGCCCTAACCATACTTCCCACGAATTTATATAAAACACATAGATTTTATACACAAAATGATAATGAGTAGAACTGCACGTATAACATGCAAGTGACAGTGGAGAAAATTGAAGGCCAAAGCTAGCCAACTGGACAACACACACTAGTCAAGAGCTCTAATTTAGACAAGAACTTATCTTATTACGATCCCGACATTGTGATTTGTAAAAACCATAACAAGATTGCCACACACAGCTGTTTGACTCGTTCCCATAGATCAGCAGGCGTACGATTGATTGAAGATCATCCGTCCACATTTAGTATCGAACGAATTTGTCGAAATACCTTTCCGTTTGATTTGGACGTACCGCAATGGTATGTCTGTTCTTCACTGTTCTCTGGGTCGGTTCAGGATCAATAAATTGATTGAATAAGATAAAGTTGAATCAGCGTCGAACGTGACCATTAGAAGGAGACTTGACTCGACCTTGACCTTCGTAGTTTGTCTGTATACTCGAGTTGCCAGATTTGACTTGCGTCGTGAATAAAATTCTTCGAATTCTTCAATTTCCACTGAGACTTTGACCGTTACGAACTGAAATGTTCTTGTAGTTGTTTCAACCGAAATGTTTCCCAACTTGAGCCTGACACATGAACGTTAGTTCGTCGAATTGGGTAACGGAGAAGACGAAATCTACACTTTCTGACACCAGATGTTACGGGCTGTTTCTTCTATCTCCAGATATTAGAAGCCCGTTGGACGTGAGTTATTGAGTTGCTCTTCAATAATTCTTTAGGTATTATATTCATCTCTACCATTTCGGCTTACAGTTCAATTGCAGCTTCGAGCCGTTATTGTGTGATTCAATATTATTATTTAATTCAGTGTCGTTCATTACTTCGTATTAATTCTCCAGCAGTGTTGTATTATTTTATGAGTAGTCTTGTAAATATAAATGTGATAGTCTGTACTGACCTTGCAAGGGTTATCTCAACAGTCACAGCACATTAGTAAACTTGAATAATTCAGGCAATTAACAAGTTCCATTGACGACTGAATATTTTAATACATGTCCTTTTTCCAAATGAATACAGGAACGTTTTCACACAACTAATATTGGCATTAAAACATAGTTTTAAGGATCTACTCAATGTTCATCCTACAGACATTGCACGTCTGTGTTAACCGTTAATTCTATAGCGTCCTTGAGTTTGCAACCAACTCTTTCGAATCCGTTTAGTGGAATTATTATCATTAGGAAATGATATCCTTATTTCATATTCGTGTATTCTGTCTATGTCCACTTATTCAATTACTTTGGCTTTCCTAGCCAGGCGTTAACTGCCATAAATATAATATCCTTGCGAAAACGTATCCTACGCTATTCGCGATTATCCTTGAGACACTCTGGTCCTATACTTCTGACTTGATTAGCTTTTCCAGCATAATCTACACGGATTCTTACGCTATTTATAATTCACAGTGGATATCCCACTTTATACATATTCTTCATCAGTGGCTATGCCACATATATTATACACATTCCATAAGTGGCTCTGCCACACTTTGAAACACTGCCGGAAGGCTCTCTGGCCATACGTGGACTACGGTTACTAGGCTTGCGCGATTTCTAGTATTAATTCAATTGAGGTGTCTCGAGGTGCAACCATGCGAATGTTTGCAACCATTCACATGTCTGCAATCCCGAAACAGTCCTCAACAATATGTCCACCGTCTGGTACAACATGTGCTTGTACCATAACTTTTTCCCTATAACTCAATGGCAGTACTAACTGTCCATATCCATTTGGTTTTGCTCCAGCTTTCATGTAGAGCAAACCATCCTTTAATTAAAATTCTCCCTTCTTAGGGGTGTTATGGCTGGTTGGCAATTTGCCAAAGCAAGGTTTTAACGTTTTATCTTTGGCCTGGGCCTTTCTCATCTCCTCTGGATGGGTATTTATTGGGTTATCTTCCTCCTTCATTGACTGACATGGTCTGTACTGCTGCCATAATCACTGGTCTTTTGGGACTTCCCAAAAACACATATCTACACCCCAATATCAGAGGGTAGATTGGTTCATTTATCACTGCTGCTCTAATCACTCCTTCTACATAGCGAGTTTTTACATTTATTCGTGCAATGGGAAGTGTCATGGTTGCTACATCCTTGGTTGCCCCTTGTATATCCACTGTTTCTGTGGTATATTGATCTGGGTGCACCAGGTTAGAACACACAACTGAGTCAAAATCCAATCCAGTATCATAAAGGCACTTGATAGTGGCCCCATTACAAACTACTTCTTCACATACAGGGGGATGATGAGGTTCTTGCTGCCCTGTAGACAGTTCCTTCTTTCCCTTGTTTCTTGTTTTGAGGCATGCAGCGAAATATGGAGGGTTATTTTGCCTACAGTCTTTAGTATAGTGATTACAAATTTTACACCATTTCTCTTCTTGCCTGTAGGGTTTCTTTTCTTGTACCTGAGAGTTTCTTTCTTTTGAAACAAATCTAGGCCTGTCATAACCTTGTTTGAATCTATGTGGTTGATCCCTATTTTCGAACTTATTCTGAGTTTGTGGAGTTTTATTATTATCTGCTTGTTTCTTTTTAACTCCAGCTACTTCTGACTGAGCCGCTTGATATCTCTCAGCAACAGTGAGAATCTCCCCCAACCTCTCTGCACCTTGTTCCATAAGAAATTTTCTCATGTCTGGAGGCATGGACTCTCTTACCTGCTCCATCATGACCATTTCTTTTAGGTCTTGAGTCTTCCCAAGAGTAGTCCACTTCTCCAAGTAGGTTTCTATTCTTGCAGAGAATTGGTGGTAAGTCTCTCCCGACAGCAGCTTGGTAGTTCTAAACTTCTTTCTATAAAATTCTGCATTCTTTTCATACGGTACCTAACTAACAATGCTTGCTTTAAGAGTTCATAATCTTCTTGGTATTCCTTTCTTAATTTAGAAAAAAAAACCATAAGAAGTTCCTCTCAGCCCTTGTGATAATTTTAGACTCCACTTCTCTTTCTCACAAAATAGGCCCTCTTATCAGGTCTAAAAGTGTTTCCTTATCACTACTAGACAAGGAGCGATTCCATTGGTTGTTATAATTGTACTGTTTTCTTAGATATTTTCGAGCGGTAAATTTGACGTGTTGTTAGACAGATTCAAATTACGACACTTGTTACTGTTGAAAATTGTCACTTGTCAGCGACTCAGCATCCATGTCAACAACTTCTCTTTCGTCAAGATCGTATGCAGGAATTGACAACGTGGAATCTTGATTGTGGAGTTCCAAAATCTTTGCACATCTCTGCCGACAATGTCCTTCACGCACATCTTCAATCACGCTTTTACTAGGATTAAACTTATGACAAACTCCATCTTTGGCAACTGCTTGCTTAACTAGTATTCGATTGGAAACTTTTTCACACAAAAGCTTGTTGGTTTGTTTAGTTTCAACTGTTAACCTTCGAAAACACTCTTTCGACGCATGCTGAGGAGTGAGGTAGTGCCATAAGCGTGCACATGAGGTCAGCCAAAACATCAAATTTCTTCTGGTTATTAGCATCAGTTACTTGTTGCAGTCCCAGCCAGAATGTGGGCGGATCCTCATCCACCAGATGTCCAAGATCTTTTCAGTACGATGCTAGTTCTCACCATTGATCACACAGACGATCAAAGCTCTCTTCTGAAACAACTGCTGGGAAATGCGCTGCTAATGGAATGACAGGTTTGTTGATTTCGAGAGCTTGCTTTGGATCCAACAGCTGCACTTGCGCCAGAACATTGTTTGGTCCAAGTGAGCAATGCCGTACTGCATCACATAGGCAGCTTTGGTGCGCTTAAGTGACATTTTTTTTTAGCAATTGTGCTGTCTGGAAACATCTGCTTGCAACATTCAATCAAATGATCAGCTTGCGAAAACGGAGTATTATGTTCTGCTGTGATGAGGTTACTTCTTCATAACTCTCCCTCGCAAATTTCACCCTCTTCCAAAATCTATAGAACGCCTTTTACAAAATATATATCTTCAAATTAAACATGTGGGACTTTTTCTGCTAGCATATTTGAAAAAAGCGGTACCAATCCCCCGAACGACAGTTAACCACCCCTACTATTAATTCTTGACAATGTTTGCAAAAATGATATTAGTGATAGACACACCCTTCTAGTAACACGTTTTAGCAGTGAAAATAGCCTAGTGTCGTTTTCAAAAACTGCAAACGATCGACGCAGATGCAAAATGTATAACACAGTGTTGTAGTCACTTTTGCAAAAACACACACACAGCCCGCGCTTCCTGCTTGGTAGTTTGTTTCTTTTTTTTTCTGACGAAATCAGAACCAACGTAAAAAAAAAACATCTAACTTGTCGATCCGTGTTTCAAGGATACAGACGGAAATTTGAATTAGCACTACGGGGTAGGGTTGCGGGCGGTAACAGAGATTCGTAGAAAATGGCGTTTGAATACCCTACAATTAGCCTGTTAGAAAGATAGAATAAATATTGTTGAGGATAATATCTGTCCCATGTCTTTATAAAGAACTTAGATGAACTTAGAAGAATTATTTCATTAATATGATGGTATAGAACCAGAAAATCATAAATAATGAGACAAATATAAAGTTGCTAATAATGAAGAGATGTACATAAAACTTATCTAGAAATGTGTAGGATAACGATCTGAGTAAGAATATCTTTTTGTCTTTAAAATCGCTCCATAATTAGCATAGATAGGATAGAAAATAGAAAAGAATGACAGCAAGACAGACACATAAATAAACTCAGGTTTGAAAAGCTTCGACAAAGTCAAATATTTTTGACTTGAATTTGATTGGCCGGCCACACCACTAGTTAGGAAAGGGGGGAGGTAAAAACTGCGGTTTTGTCAGCCTACGCGAACATATTTCTAGATAGAGAAAATAGAAGCAGACTCGCAAACGTATTGATAAACACCCACAAAAAAGCGTTGGGAATTTCAAAAAAAAAGGAGTCAAATACTTGTCGTGTTGTTCCATTGGCTGGCAGAACTGATATTGGCAAAAGCGTACAAGGCTAAGACGCCATTTGACATAAAATTTTCATCACAGTAATAGATGAGATCAGAGATGCAGATTCTGACAAGGAATTCTTTGCTTCTGGACAAAAGCAGAACTGAAATGTGCCATTCATTGCCAGTCATCTTTACTTGTGTTATTAAAATTCATTGATTGAGCTAAGAGAAATGATTTATTAATATTATTAAAGGGTTGTACGACTTAGCCATTGAGGAAGCTTACGACATCCTAGGGAAAAATACATGCCTGAAACAGTAAACAAGCTTTGGGAGTGAAATGTATTGGTGTAATTAATTATTGTAAAAATTGAATATTATTATAATAAGACCAGGAAGTACTGGCAATATTATGCAAGCCTCCGTGTTCAAATGAATACCTGAAAACATGCCTAGGATGCTTATAAATAATAAATCATAATAGGAAGATGATACTTCTTCTGTATGTGTATGGAGCAAATTAAGGTTTAAATACCAGTGGCGTAGCAGCCATATGGAAGCAGAATGTAATCACAGTGAAGTCAACTAAATTCGGGGCTGGTGCACTTGATTGCACACGAGGCTGACCCCATCTTGTTAAATGTGGTTAGATGTGGAAATTATAAGCAGCATATAAAAGGGCAAGGATGTCCTTTTGTTTCAGGGTTTCATTGCCTGTTACAAGTCGTGACAGGAAATCTACGAAGAAAGTAACTGAGGAAAGTGAAGGCCTCAGCAAAGCTGTACTGCATTTGTTAGCCAGAGCAAGACTGCTGGGCTGACTATATCTATTTCAAGTATTATACAGTTGCACTTAAATATCAGGTGAAAGTATCTAAAGGGCATCCTGTCAACTCATCAAAGTGCAAAGTTTTCCAAAGACTTTAGCCACATTTCGCGGGTATGATGATAACTACAGCCCCGCACACGATTGACTCACTAGTTTGAAATGCTAAATTTTCTGTGAATAAATCATCAAAGACAGTTCTAGTGTGTGATCAGGACAGACATTTCTTTTAGTTATTTTGAATATTGTAAACTACATTTTTCCTTTCATTTAAATATTCCTGTCTCAAAAGAAGTGAGGGACAGGAGCTTCACTTTTTTGCACGGTGGCGTGTGTGTCGTCATGCAGCTACAACTACCTAGCGTACCTTCATCATCGCTCATTTTATAATCTTATAATAACAACAACAAAAAAACAACAATATGCTGTTTATCTGCTTAAGTCTAAAATTTAAAAAGAATGCTTTTACATACATTGTAAATGCCAATTGTCAAATATACCCAGATTAATGCAGATGTGAGAAAATAATGCCCAGATACCCAGACGGAAGCCAAAAAACCCAGATCTAGTAAAAAAAACACCCAGCTGTGGCAACACTGGTGATCCCGGCCCTGGGTAAGACACTTTGATCTTAGCCAAAAGGTCGATACTTTTATTTGTGTAAATCAAGTTTTTGCGTTTTGGCGAGGCGCGAGAATTTTTTTTATTTTTTTATTTTTTAAAAGCTCATTTATTAAAGAGCAGCTTAAATCAGCAGACGTTCTATGTTTGTTTGGATTGCCTGAATCTGGTTCTTCAGCTGTGATCCTTCCTTTTGTATGACTGAACATGCAATCACTGGTCGAGACACTCCACAGGCTCTGCCTAAAGCTTGCTTTGACCTCACAAAAATGTATGGCACATTCTTGTCTTCACACAGCAAGGACAAATGCAGCAAAATCTCAATCGGTTCTGAATCTGCAGTTATAACAATGAACTCAGCAAGTCCACGGTTCAGTGTTTTAGTAGCTTCATTAGCTCCTTTTTTGAGCTGTTTGTAATTTGAAGATATCTGAACAATCTGTAAAATCTGTTCAGTCAGAGCCTCGTCAGCCAATGGATAGGCTTTGCTCAAGTATTTCAGTTTCAGCCATTGTAAAATATAGGCCTATGTTTCAAAAGGTGTAGCAGGTCGATAATATGATTAAAACGAGATTAAATATTAATGAGAACCTCTCTGCGAAGAACCTTCGCTTCACGGACGGCAAAATTAAACGAACTGGGACCTTTCGGTATGCAAACCATGCCTGTTCACAACGGTTAGATTTTTTTTTTTTAAATTCCTCGCATGAGGTTGCATATTTTTTCCTCGCATGAGGTTGCGTTGGCCCCCGCCCATACCCGGCTCTGGTCAAGACCACATGTCCCAACACAAGAAGACCCAATGACAACATGTGTCATTGTAGTGATCTTCTGTGTTTTCACACAAAGGACCTAATGACATATATGTCACTACTGGTCCCTGTGTGTAGACACATGATCCTAGCCAAAAGCCGGATATTAGGCCGTTGGGTTTTCTTTTTTTTTTTCCCTCGCATGAGGTTGCATATTTTTTCCTCGCATGAGGTCGCATTGGCACCCACCCAAACCCGGCCCTGGTCAAGACCTTTTTTTTTCCCTCGCATGAGGTCGTATATTTTTTCCTCGCATGAGGTCGCATTGGCCTCGTCCATACCCGGCTCTGGTCAAGACCACATGTCCCAACACAAGAAGACCCAATAACAACATGTGTCACTGTAGTGATCTTCTTTGTTCTCACACAAAGGACCTAATGACACACGAATGTCACTGTACTGGTCCTTGTGTCTAGACACATGATCCTAGCCAAAGACCGGATATTAGGCCGTTGGGTTTTCACAGCGTTTTTTTTCCCTCGCATGAGGTCGCATATTGTTTCCTCGCATGAGGTCGCATTGGCCCCGCCCAAACCCGGCTCTAGTGAAGACCACATGTCCCAACACTAGAAGACCCAATGACAAACTGTGTCACTGTAGTGATCCTCTGTGTTCTCACACAAGGGACCTAATGACACATGAATGTCACTGTACCGGTCCCTGTGTCTAGCCTTATTTTTTTTCCTTGCATGAGGTCGCATATTTTTTCCTCACATGAGGTCGCATTGTCCCCGCCCCAAACCCGGCTCTGGTCAAGACCACATGTCCCAACACAAGAAGACCCGTTTTTTTTTTCTCGCTTGAGGTCGCATATTTTTTCCTCGCATGAGGTCGCATTAGTACCCGCCCAAACCCGGCCCTGGTCAAGACCACATGTCCCAACACAAGAAGACCCAATGACAAAATGTGTCACCTAGTGATCTTCTGTGTTCTCACACAAAGGGCCTAATGACACATGAATGTCACTGTACCGGTCCCTGTGTCTAGACACATGATCCTAGCCAAAGGCCGGATATTTTTTTTTCTCCCTCGCATGAGGTTGCATATTTTTTTCCTCGCATGAGGTTGCATTTGCACCCGCCAAAACCCGGCCCCGGTCAAGACCTTTTTTTTTTTTCCTCGCATGAGGTCGCATTGTCCCCGCCCCAAACCCGGCTCTGGTCAAGACCACATGTCCTAACACAAGAAGACCCAATGACAAAATATGTCACCTAGTGATCTTCTGTGTTCTCACACAAAGGACCTAATGACACATGAATGTCACTGTACCGGTCCCTGTGTCTAGACAATTGTTTTTTTTTTTCCCTCGCATGAGGTTGCATTTGCACCCGCCCAAACCCGGCCCTGGTTTTTTTTTTTCCCTCGCATGAGGTCGCATATTTTTTTCCTCGCATGAGGTCGCACATGGCACCCACCCAAAAACCCGGCCCTGGTCAAGACCTTTTTTTTTCCCCTCGCATGAGGTCGCATATTTTTTCCTCGCATGAGGTCGCATTGGCCTCGTCCATACCCGGCTCTGGTCAAGACCACATGTCCCAACACAAGAAGACCCAATGACAAAACTGTGTCACTGTAGAGATCTTCTGTGTTCTCACACAAAGGACCTAATGACACACGAATGTCACTGTAACTGGTCCCTGTGTCTAGACACATGATCCTAGCCAAAGACCGGATATTAGGCCGTTGGGTTTTCACAGCGTTTTTTTTTCCCTCGCATGAGGTCGCATATTGTTTCCTCGCATGAGGTCGCATTGGCCCCGCCCAAACCCGGCTCTAGTGAAGACCACATGTCCCAACACTAGAAGACCCAATGACAAACTGTGTCACTGTAGTGATCCTCTGTGTTCTCACACAAGGGACCTAATGACACATGAATGTCACTGTACCGGTCCCTGTGTCTAGCCTTATTTTTTTTCCTTGCATGAGGTCGCATATTTTTTCCTCACATGAGGTCGCATTGTCCCCGCCCCAAACCCGGCTCTGGTCAAGACCACATGTCCCAACACAAGAAGACCCGTTTTTTTTTTCTCGCTTGAGGTCGCATATTTTTTCCTCGCATGAGGTCGCATTAGTACCCGCCCAAACCCGGCCCTGGTCAAGACCACATGTCCCAACACAAGAAGACCCAATGACAAAATGTGTCACCTAGTGATCTTCTGTGTTCTCACACAAAGGGCCTAATGACACATGAATGTCACTGTACCAGTCCCTGTTGTCTAGACACATGATCCTAGCCAAAGGCCGGCCGCATGAGGTTGCATATTTTTTTCCTCGCATGAGGTTGCATTTGCACCCGCCCAAACCCGGCCCCGGTCAAGACCTTTTTTTTTTTCCTCGCATGAGGTCGCATTGTCCCCGCCCCAAACCCGGCTCTGGTCAAGACCACATGTCCTAACACAAGAAGACCCAATGACAAAATATGTCACCTAGTGATCTTCTGTGTTCTCACACAAAGGACTTAATGACACATGAATGTCACTGTACCGGTCCCTGTGTCTAGACTTTTTTTTTCCCTCGCATGACGTCGCATATTTTTTTCCTCGCATGAGGTCGCTTATTTTTTGCCTCGCATGAGGTTGCATGGCACACGCTCAATCCGGCCCTGGTCAAGACCCATGTCCCAACCAGTGTTGCCACTCAAGTTCTAGAGATAAACCCAGATGCTTTTCTAAAAAAAAACCCAGAAATACACAGAATATTTTATGCCTCAAATACACGAGTTAGACGATGCTTACATAATCTTTTATGTGCACCTTTAGCACAAATAACACTGACTAACAAAAAAAAAAAACTTTTTTTTTCTTTCTCTAACATTTCTATGTTTTTCTGGTCAATTTTAATGCGCTGTTTTTAAATCTGCAAACCGTTTTTCTCTATCAGGTCGGGATCTCTAGAAATACGCAATTGAAGTTTTTTAACAACGCATACAGTATTACAACATCATTTGTACAAGAAGTATAACAGTTATGTAGGCTTGAATTTCTTTGCAGTCGACTTTCGTCGGTGAATGGCATATGGTACATCGCGATGAAGCATCCAACAATAATCGGCAAGCATGGTCACACTCCACCGTCCTTGATAACGTGACTCCATTACGGCGATATCTTGATGGAATCGTTCTCCATGTTCATCGCTGACTTCGCCAAGGTTGTCAGGGAAAAAGTCAAGATGCGAATCGAGCTAATGGATTTTGAGGGACATGTTACAGCCCATAATTCTGTATGCATCTATGCACTGCTTAACAATATGCACATAGTCGACAGATTTGTGATTTCCCAGAAAGTTATCGACGATCGATTTGAATGCCATCCATGCGCGAAGTTCACTACCATGTAACAAGTTCTCGAATTGTTTGTCTGCAATAACTTTCCTAATCTGAGGTCCTACAAAGATACCTTCCTTTATCTTTGCATCGCTAATCTTTGCATCGCTAATTTGCGGAAACTTTTCTCGAAGATAAGTGAAAGCTTTGCTCGTTTTATCTAACGCTTTTACGAAATTCTTCATGAGCCCCAACTTTATATGTAACGGTGGTAAAATGATGCTGTCTTTGTTAACTAATGGCTCGTGTATTACATTTTTATGCCCGAGCTGTATACGATCCCTGATAGGCCAGACCTTTCTTGCATAATTTTCCTGACTGTTGCGGCTGTCCCATTCACATAGGAAGCAACAAAATTTAGTACACCCAGTCTCCATGCCCGTGAGAATTGTAATGACCTTTAGGTCTCCACAAATCCGCCATTGGTAGTCATTGTACTTTATTTTTGCCAAAAGTATAGCCATATTGTCATAAGTTTCTTTCATATGAACAGAGTAGGTGACTGGAATTGATGAAAATAAATTTCCGTTATGCAATAACACGGCTTTTAGACGTCTTGGAAGAGTCGATGAAAAGTCGCCATTCGTTGATATGTGCTCATGACCGAGGTGCACCATTAGACCGTTTACATCTTTGCAATAGCAAATGTCATCATCCATCTCAAAGTATTGAACAAGTTCTCAGTGTCTATGATGAAATTTAGATATCGGAGTATTGGGCGCTAAAAGATTCCATTCTTTCAGTCGCGAACCGAGTAATTCCGCTTGTCCTTTGGTGAGAGCGAGATCACGTATTAGATCTGAAAGTTCTGAATGGTTAATTAAGTGAACACCATCATTCACCGGTACATAATCCGAGTCAGAATTAGTTTCTAAAGCAGGTAAACTATCACTTTCTGATGGTTCATTCACGTCCAACGGATATTGTTCTGGTGGAACTGGGATCGGACACGTGATTGGATCATGAGGCACTGGTTTAGAAACCGATTCAATATTTGGATAAACCACAGACTTTCTAGTTTTAAAAGTGAAACCATAGATATTTGTCAAGCAGAAGTAACAATCAGTAGCGTGATTTGTCGGTTCACGCCATATTACTGGCACTCCAAAAGGCATCGACTTATGCTTCGGCGATTTTCGTAACCAACCTGCCAATGTATTTGCACAAGTCGAACAAACTGCATTTGGCTTCCAAGATTTATTTGCATTATCAACTTTCGAATCGAAATAAAGTTCATATGCTTTCTTTAGCAATGGTGTAAAGTTTTTCTGGTGAACACGATCGGTAAAATATCCGCACACGTAACAGAACAGATCAGCCGAATTTCTACAACTTCTAGAAGCCATATTTCACTCCGAATTATTTCAAAATACAGTATCTATTTGAAATATAACGTAACATATGTCATGCATCTTTTAGCAGTATAAAAAGTAGAATTATTTTGCATTTTATTAATTTTTTAAAAGTTATATAGTAAAAATGAAACGGAGCAAATAACGGTTTCCCAAAAATATATTTATTCACAAATATCTTAAGAACCCGACGTGATAGAGATAAACGGATTTCAAATTTGAAATCAGCGCAAGAAACTGACCTAAGAACACTTATTCTTATATAAGAAAGAAAAATGTTGTTTGTCAGTGTAATCTGTGTGCTACCAATTTTTATGCATTTCTTCTTTTTTTTTTTTTAATTACCAAAAATTCACAATTAAATAAAAATGATTTTAATAACACCCCAATATATGAACTCTTGAAAATGAGATATTTTAACAGTAATATACTTACATTAGTTACATTAACAAAATGTTCCTCAAATTAAATATAAAATGTTAGTTGTAACTTGTTACTGTTGAAAAATGTCACTTGTCAGAGACTCGGCATCCATGTCGACAACTTCTCCTTCGTCAAGATCATATGCATGAATTGACAACGTGGAATCTTGATTGTGAAGTTCCAAAATCTTTGCATATCTCTGCCGACAACATCCTTCACGCACATCTTCAACCACGCTTTTACTAGGATTAAACTTATGACAAACTCCGTCTTTGGCAACTGCTTTCTTGGCTAGTATTCGACTGGAAACTTTTTCACACAAAAGCTTGTTGGTTTGTTTAGTTTTAACTAAGTTAACCTTCGAAAACACTCTTTCGACGCATGCTGAGGAGTGAGGTAGTGCCATAAGCGTGCACATGAGGTCAGCCAAAACTTCAAATTTCTTCTGGTTATTAGCATCTGTTACTTGTTGCAGTCCCAGCCAGAATGCGGGCGGATCCTCATCCACTAGATGTCCAAGATCTTTTCGGTACGATGCCAGTTCTCGCCTGTAGTGGATTTTGATGGTATTGTATGGTTGATGTTACCTTTAGTGTGATGTATAGGTCAGCTGTGAAGGCTCCTGAGATAAATGTAGATGTGAATTACAGAAGGCCCTTCTTACTACCACTTACGACCTCACACATATCTTTTTTACTAATGAATGTGGCTACGTTAAAAGTCTAGGGTACTGATATGTAATGAGTTGTGGTAGATCACACACACACACACACACACACACACACACACACACACACACACACACACACACACACACACACACACACACACACACACACACACACACACACACACACACACACACACACACACACACACACACACACACACACACACACACACACACCCGCACACACACACACACACACACACACACACACACACACACACACACACACAGATATTTAATAAGTCTAATAATATTAATAAACTTTATAACACACTGAACTAACTCAGGCTGTTTTAGTTTTAAAATTTAAATCTTTTGATAAATTTATTTGTTCTGAACCAAATGTTTAGTTGGTCAGAACATAAGAAATATTATGGAGTTATAAATGGAATGCATAATCATATGACATAATAAAATGGAAAATGTGTACCTAATTATTTCAAATGACTGGTTAATAATAATTATATTAAGATAGTCCCAGGAGAACTTATTACTAGATATGCTGTTGGGGTGGTGTCATCACTCCCAGTCTATGACTACCAAACATTGTCCATTGACTTAAGGGATGAATACATAGTTTAATTTCCCACAATGGTATGTCTTTATTTGATGGTGAATTAGAGATAAATTAGTTGAAAATTCGTTGGTGAATGTCCAGCAGGCCAGATATCACTTATCTCGCCTGCGTCGATCTTGTACAAGAGTCTGGTGGCCCCTCCTCTCCGTGCTGCGGGACAATATACGGCTGCTCTGACACAATGATAGACTGCACTGGTCCACACTTGTGTATATCACTACAGCATTTGGCACCGCTTTGGTGCCAAACAGAAACTCACAATTCTGAAACAAAAGTATTGGGTCATGTGTCAGAACTCTACCTCCTGAGCCACTTCTGCACACAACACTACACAACAACACCACACAGACTGGGTCAGATCTCTCTGACCACACAGCACATCTTACCCAGTTGGTTTCACATAGTACTAGTTCCCCAAGACTACATTGCATCTGAGATATGTTCAATAGCTTCCTGCTATTGAATAAGATAGGTGATATGTTCCACTGATCTCAACACGAGATCCTTTTTCATAGTTTTATTTAGGCGTTCCTATATATTTTCTTTGTATGTATGTCTCTAGACCCTGAACTTGGGCTGGGGACCTAGAGCGAACACTTACTTGTCGTAATCATTTTTATGATATGGCAGTATCAATCACTCGAATTATTAAAATATACCAAATAAATATTGTTCATTCTTACCAGAATTCAGAATTGAGAACACAGTTAAATTTGCTAGCAAAACTCAGCTGAGCTGCTGGCTGTATGATGGCGTCCCACTATATACTTGTATTCTTCTGGAATCAACACCACTATTAATTTAAACTGCGTCTCTGAACAGACTTATGTCAAATGGCAAAATTTCACATCTCTGTCCCGCTACTATAAAATGCGTTGACCAATCGCCGACTTCCCCCCTAAACTTTCAAATCTACAACCAAAAGTCACTTCAGTCAAATCTCAGTCAAGTATGTATTACGGTCTGTTAGTCCGTCTGTCTCTACTTGTTTTTTCATAAAAAACACGCTTGGTTCTACATGCATTTCCTACACGAATCTGCTTCCTAAGTTATTTTTAGCTACAATTCTCCACCACTTCCCCTCTCTTTAATTCCAGCTCGATTTTTACGTTTGCATGCTCAAGGCCAAAATTTTCGAAACTTTAGTGACATTGGTTAACAGTGCAGTCGCTCGTCTGATATGAACAATACAGTCTTTTGTCAATATCTTCCTTATTATCTATCCGTCTGTATAATTGAAAGCATATTATTTCTCTGCTCAAGATGGGCTATCAAACTAGCTAGGTTTTATTTTCATAACTCTATTATTAAGAAAAAACATATTTTTTCTCAAGTTTAGTTTTTGAAATTTGTTCGAGAACCTTCTCTCATGTGTTTTGCCGCGGCATTCAAATAAAGACCAAGTATCGAAAAACGTCCAAGAAATGACTGTCTCGAATAAGAGCTAAGGTCCTTTTCTTGTCCATTTCCTTACTTTATGTCAACTAGGGACGTGAATTTTTTTTTTCTTTCACCCCCAATTGCGTCTTTTTGCCGTTCGAACTTCAAACACGTGTTCAGTCATATTTTTCCTTTTTTGTGTCCTCCGTTCTCTCCCGTCTACACAGGGTAAACGTTTCGTCTGCACTTCTAACTCGTTAGTTTTAAATGGCGGTGGGAAAGGCTGGCATGGGCGAGCATGTCTCCTAGTATCTTACGCATTATTTTTAACCCTACATTTTATCGTTAAATTTGGAGATATTTTATCGTTGTATCATGGTGACATCATCACATCGCCATTGATCAGACAGACGATCAAGGCTCTCTTCTGAAACAACTGTTGGGAACTGCGCTGCTAATGGAATGACAGAAGGTTTGTTGATATCGAGAGCTTGCTTTGGATCCAACAGCTGCATTTGCGCCAGAACACTGTTTTGTTCAAGTGGGAACCTGCGTCGTATTTGAGTACAAAGTTCAATCAGGTATGCCAATGCATCCTTGCGAAACTGGACTTCTTTATCTCGTAACGGTTGTCGCATTAACTGCGTCCACCCAGCTCAATGTAATTCAGTTTCTTGTGCACCTGTATATCCGAAGGATCAATGTCGGCAAGAGTGCGATGCTCATGCTGCAATACTTCCTGCCTAATAAACATACTGAGAAGAAAACGATACTCTCTTGTTACACTCGGGTACACTTTGTGAAGACGGAAGTTCTCGGACCGGAATTCCATGCTCATGACGTTAACTTTACCCAGTAAGTAGCCGACAAAATGAAGGATGTGCTTCGTGCCGCAGTGTTCATCGTGTGCAGGATTTGCCCCGCACCGTCGACGTTGTCCACTGAAGCTTCGGATTTCAAATAAAAGTGCAGAGCATCCCATTGCTCAAGGATCCTCTCAATGACTGCTTCACGGGACAGCCAGCGTGTTTCACACAGTATCAACACTTTATGTTTCTGGGCCTGAACTACATCTTGTATTAACTGGAACTGGAGATTTCTTTTACTACTACGAGAAAAATAGAAGCAGACATTCTTTATGAAAATTTCAAGCCAAGATGGTAGGTGGTTGCTGGCAGCATTTGCACAAAGTGCAAATGAATGACAAATATAGCCGAGAACAAAGACATGTGGAATCTCTTTCTTCAGATGTGCCTGTAAACCACTTGCAGTCCCCATCATAGTGGCACAGTTGTCTTCAGCAAAACCAATGACGTTACTAAGCGGGATTTCATGCGTGCTCAACAATTTCTTAACAGCTGTAAACATGCCAAGACCAGTCCCATCCTCCACCTCAATGAGGTCTAACAGTGAATCAACTACTTTTTATGTTTTTGTGTCACAACGACTGCCAACATCTGGTTCGTAGAAATATCAGTACTCTCATCGACGATTATAGAAAAGTTCTGAGTTCTGCAAATGTTTATAACTTCAAGCCGCTCAAAATGAGCAATGCCGTACTGCATCACATAGGCAGCCTTGGTGCGCTTCAGTGACATATTTTGAGCAATCGTGCTGTCTGGAAACATCTGCTTGCAACATTCAATCAAATGGTCAGCTTGCGAAAACGGAGTATTATGTTCTGCCATGAAAGCGACAACACTATCTCCGCTTTAGCAATTTTGTCTTGGAGACAGGGCTCTTTTGGTTTGATGAAAAACTTGTTAATGTTCAGAGTTTTGCTTTTGGCTTCGAAGTTTTTCATGTGCTTCTGTGTGCTTTTATGTGTCAATAAAGCTGTTTTGTTGGCATTAGTTAATGTACAGGAACAGACCGTACAAATCGCAGCATAGCGGTTACCAGAGTCCGGCTTTATCCAATCCTTCAGTTCGCTGTCTGTTAGCCATTCCGCATAAATAGCCTGCTGATACCATGGCTTCACTTTTTTACGCGGTGGCGTGTGTGTCGTCATGCTGCTACAACTACCAAGCGTACCTTCATCATCGCTCATTTTACAATCTTATAATAACAAACAAACAAACAAACAAAAAACCAATATGCTGTTTATCTGCCTTAAGTCTAATAATGTAAAAAGAAGACTTTATAACACATCGCAAAAATGACCGAGTATTGCAGATGACAGCAATTAACAGAATAACAGGAAATAGATAGCTGATTTAAACGAGTAAAAAAAACAACGTCATTGATGTGGTTAGAAACAAGAATTAAATTTAAGTGGAATAAAAAAATATATAGCACATAATGTTTTACATTTAATTATAATATACATATAATGTATAATGCTCAGTGCACAGAATATACATACATTGTAAATGCCAACTGTCAAATATACCCAGATTAATGCACATTTTGAAAAAAATTACCCAGATACCCAGACGGAAGCCCAAAAACCCAGATCTAGTAAGAAATACCCAGCTGTGGCATCACTGGTCCCAACACAAGAAGACCCAATGACATCATGTGTCACTGTAGTGATCTTCTGTGTTCTCACACAAAGGACCTAATGACACATGAATGTCACTGTACCGGTCCCTGTGTCTAGACACATGATCCTTTTTTTTTTTTTCCTCGCATGAGGTCGCATATTTTTTTTCCTCGCATGAGGTCGCTTATTTTTTGCCTCGCATGAGGTTGCATGGCACACGCTCAACCCGGCCCTGGTCAAGACCCATGTCCCAACACAAGAAGACCCAATGACATCATGTGTCACTGTAGTGATCTTCTGTGTTCTCACACAAAGGACCTAATGACACATGAATGTCACTGTACCGGTCCCTGTGTCTAGACACTTGTTTGTTTTTTTTCCCTCGCATGAGGTTGCATTTGCACCCGCCCAAACCCAGCCCCGGTCAAGACCACCGCATCGTCCCCGCCCCAAACCCGGCTCTGGTCAAGACCACATGTCCTAACACAAGAAGACCCAATGACAAAATGTGTCACCTAATGATCTTCTGTGTTCTCACACAAAGGACCTAATGACACGTGAATGTCACTGTACCGGTCCCTGTGTCTAGACACATGATCCTAGCCAAAGGCCAGATATTAGGGCGTTGGGTTTCACAGCTTTTTTTTTTTTTTTTTTTTTCCTCGCTTGAGGTCGCATATTTTTTCCTCGCATGAGGTCGCATTGTCCCCGCCCCCAACCCGGCTATGGTCAAGACCACATGTCCCAACACTAGAAGACCCAGTGACAAAATGTGTCACCTGTTTAAAAAAGGACAAGAAAACTAAATTTGCTCTTTGATATTTATTGACCGTTTTAAATTTTACGTTCTTACAGTAAGATTTATTGTAAATTTGGTTTATTTCAATGAAATTTAGTAAATTTTGTTATTTAACATATTTTGAAGAAGGGCGTAATCCAGTCATTCAAAGTGGAATAATCAATTATTTTTATTAAAGGGATATAATTCAAGCTGTGGTTTCACTCTATATCCCTTTGACTAATTTAGAAGGAGACATTGTATATGGCACTCATTGTGTTTCAGCGCATACATGTATTGTATATTCACCACAATTGACACACCGGTACAATGTTTTTGTTATCGAGCACGGCTGATATTCTTCGCATACTGTAATATATTAATGTTGTATTTACAATCTAATTACGTGTAGAATATTTATGAATAGTGGTGTGAACACTCACAAACACACATACGCCAGCAGGACTTAGTCTGGCAATGGATAGGACACATATTTCGGAAACCTGTTCATAGCATTACAAGGTAGTCTTTGTTCTGGAATATCCAGAGCAAGAAGGTCAGGGGTATACCAAAAACACACGGAGAAGAGAAGTGGAGAAAAACAGTGGCAATGATTAGGAAGACGTGGAAAGAACTTGAACAGATGGAACTTGACAGTAGGACTTGGCATGTTTTTGTTGAAGGCCTATGCTCCTTGGGGAGCTAAAGGGTATAGATTGATTGAATATCCAAGGTCAGGGTAACGACAGTGGAGCTGGCATAAGAGAAAATAAATCATGTGTTCCGTCTCAACTTTTAAAAGAATGCCCACGATGATCATTTTTTTTTTTTTTATGTTGCCAGTTTGTGAGTTGAAAACACGCGATAATTTATAAAACTTTTAGAGCAGACAAATTCCAAAGAAAGAATTACAAATAAACACTGCGTTTTTGGAAACTGCTCTTCTCACCCAGGAAAACAAAAGTGTCGAAAGTCTGCAAGGCTAGCTGGTCGTGGAAATGAAAGCAGTGAAGAGATTCTTCCTTCGTCTTACTATGAAAAGTCTGTGACAATCCTGAAACTCTTTGCTTTGATTGAGGGAGCTACTGGATTTCTAGGTTCTCTCTCTCTCTCTGTCTGTCTCTCTGCCTCTCTCTCTCTCTCTCTCTCTCTCTCTCTCTCTCTCTCTCTCTCTCTCTCTCTCTCTCTCTCTCTCTTTCTGTCTGTCTGTCTCTCTCTCTCTGTCTGTCTGTCTGTCTCTCTCTCTCTCTCTCTCTCTCTCTCTCTCTCTCTCTCTCTCTCTCTCTCTCTCTCTCTCTCTCTATCTCTCTCTCTCTTTTCTCTATGCTTATTTTTGACAGTTCCAGTCATATTAGCATTGAGGGAAGAGAGCTTTTCCGAATTAATTTAAACTTATTCAAATGGTATTTAAACATGCTCCAAGATAGATTCAACAGACTTGGAGTATTATTAGACTTACCATAATATTTTTTCTCAAACCGGGACAATTTCGAGAGTTTGCTCGAAACAGAAAGTGGGCGCCTTCTATGCGATTTTAGAAAGAGAGAAGTATATTTAGCTAAGTACTTATGATTCAAAAAGGCTAAGTAATGGAGTGGTTAATAAAAAACAAAAATTATGTAGTAATAATTTTTAATTACTCTTAACTGAACATAACTTATTATTAAAAAGTTATTAATATTTATCATTAGCGTGAACTTTCTTTAAAAATTCTTTGTTATTTTTAATCGGGCCGAAAAATTCACTAAAATTCAGTTCACAATTAACTTTGCAGCGCAATAAAGCTTTTACAGTTGATTCAGCCATTCTACCTCTTTCTTCAGACCATATGTTATTCATTATTGAGAGTACCCTTTCAACAGGTGCAGATGTGCCTGGCAGGCTGAAAATGTATTCTACAATTTGGACAAGATTGGGTAATGAAATGTTCTTTTCTTTGAAATAGTTGTGTTCATTTTTCTTCGCAACTTGTATTTTTCCAAATGTCATAGTTTGCAGACCAAAAACCTTTTGCAATCACCACTTCATCAAACAGTTCATCCAAGTTTATTGCACTATTTGCTAGAGTTTCATTATTTTTTTTCACCTGATGCTTCAATTTCAGACCATGTTAATTCTTTGTTGTTTATCCAAATAAAAGATTCTGTCAAGATGAATTTTCAAATGCAATGACGACTAAAACTAACTGTACCTGGAAGAGAAGGCAGTAGTTAATACAAAACAAACAAACCAAAATATACCATCTAATTTTAAGTCTAAACGAAATGATGATGATGATGAATTTAATCTACTCCTAACTATTAAAAAAAGGATATCTTGTTTCTTTGCCTCTGGTTGACTGTCAATAACGTTCTGGATGTTTGTACACAATGGGCATGTCTTTGTCTGTATTCAATAACACTGTACGGCCCACTTAATTTCCTTCAGGTGTCGATGGCCTGATCTTTTGTTCTTCACGATGCGAGTTTTGACATTGCAACGCGCGGCTGAGATGACGTGTTCATAGGTTGTGTTGAACGCAATGCCAGGCTGCAGAGTCTTCGTCTGGTAGGCAGATGTCCACTTGTTGTGATGACGTTTTGCTCATGTGGCACTTGATGTAAATATGATATTTATTTTTATGTGTTGGCGCAGCAGTTTTACTTGGAGAGTCTGTCCTTTACCGTAAGTAATTTAGGATCTCAATAATTTTCGTAGGCACTGGTTGTAAAAGATCGTCCTTGTGCTCCTGCCACTTCTGATCAAAACTTCTCGTGGGCAGCTGATTGTAATTCATCCATTACTGTGCAATTTGTGATTACTATTTCTCGTGTGGGTGGTTGTGTGTAGAAAGGCTCCTTTGCGCTGGCAAATTCCTTCCTAAACATACAGTTGCTTTTGTAGGTTTGATGCCGGTATTTATTTATATCTGCGAGATACGTATCGTCGCAGTATATCTGAGTGGCCCTACGTTTTAGCTTGTCTCAACGACGCCAGCCAGGGTAGTAAGACAAAGGCTGAGTTATCTGAAAGAGTCCCTGTCTCTACCACTGAGATGGATAAAATGATAAAGCCTCATAAGTACCCCGTAAATCTATGTTACGCATGTGGTGTGTTCTTGTATGTGAAATCGTACCAATATAATGAATCTCTGCACGGTGTTTACTGCACTGTTTACCGGGTAATGTAAGAAGTAATAGAAAAGTGTCTTGTATTTACCTCGTTATGGTTATTGAAAACTGTGCAATCTTATAAATATGATCACTCTCTGCACGGTGTTTATTGCAACATGTACCTAATAGTGTAAAATATAGTATTATGGTAAAAAGTGACTGGTATTTACAGTGTTATATTTATGGAAAATATGTATGTATGTATATATATATACAGAAGAGAGCGGCAAATGTGTGCTGTCAAATACTTTGCCTCTGCATCTGCATAGCAGACCTGGATACCTATTAACAGCTATTTACAGCTTATGTGATTTGCCTGAGAGTAAGAAAGAATATATATATATATATATATATATATATATATATATATATATATATATATATATATATATATATATATATATGTGTGTGTGTGTGTGTGTGTGTACATAATTATGTAATTTTCCTGTGATTAATCCACTTGTGTGTTCGGAAGTGTGTTGAATGGGTTAAGAAAAAAATTACAGGACGAGTGTGCTGCCAGCTTGAACGCAAGCATGTGTTGACTTTTAGAGACGAAAGCCAGCATTGTGAAATGTGTAGAATAGTTGAGAATTATGACAAAAATACGACTGTAAGTTTAATAATGTAGTTGAAGGAGTATTTGAAAAAGGAACGACACACTGATCAGGAACATAGGAAACGGTGACAGGATTTGTTAATATGTATTATTCAAGGTGTCACTTAATAGTTTATACTAAACCAAATCATTGTATGGAAGCATATCATGGACAAATGGATTTAACTTGAGATGTATAAGGAAAGTGTAATCACATTGAACTGGCTGTAAGTGGTACTGAAGTAAATTGTCCTGTGCAACTGTTAGCACAATGTCTGACACTGTTTGTTACGTCCATTGTGTGTGTGGATAGAATAGTGCTGGACCATACAGGGATTGTGATTATTTGCATTCTAGGTTTTATCCTGATACTACAAAGAGTGTACGAGACATTCACTTCTGAGGGACTCTGTGGTGCAAACGTTCTCAAGGTTCATAGAACTAGACACCATGTTTTCCCAGCCTGGAGATCCAGACATTATGTGATCCTGGCTATAGTTGGATGCTTCTCATTTTAAGAGATAAGTGGAAACGCAATTCCACTGGTCAGCCTATCCAGAAACATTGTAGAATAACATATAAATAACAAAAACAGTTTGAGTGATGACTCATGAAGGACTATATAAAACTAATACTAACTTTACAGTCCAGTGACAGTGATAACTATATGTGAAATAAATAATTGATATTTGAAATATAACTTTATCATATTGAACTATTGTGGAAATGAACATTCCATGTTTATTTATTTAATTTTGTTAAAACATTTGAATTCTTTATCATTTTCCAACCCAAAAAGAGAAACGGTATAGGATCAAAAAATTGTATGTATGTATATATATATATCAGTCTTGTTTAATTATTTAAGTTGAGTTAAGGTTCTGTTTGATATATATATATATATATATATATATATATATATATATATATATATATATATATATATATATATATATATATATATATATATATATATATATATATATATATAAAACATATTTAGTTAATTAATTAATCCCCTAGCAGAGTCAATACAAAATATAATAACCATTATTCAAGGGAGGATCTTAAGAGGTAGCACTTAAACCTTCAAGAACAAACACAATCTTAAGACTTGAAGGTTTATTCAGCTTGACCCTACCTTTGATTGCCGATACACCCTTGCTCTTTTCAGAGAAGGGGGTATTTCTTTAAGACCAGTCTCTTATCTGGCACTATCCTGGTATCATCTGATACATCTTTTTGTCCAGGATATCATATATTTTAATAACATCTGAACCTCTCGCGACATCCGGTGTCTCCTACCGGGATTTAACTTAATACCCTGGGGTCTTTACTTTTAGACAGTCAGTTGTAAAGGTAAAAGTAGGAGTAAAGTAAATGTAAATAAGAGAAAGAAAGTAGTAAATAGATATAACTCATTGTAAAATTAGTGATTATATAACCAAATTTTGGTGACTGAATGAGCTGACAGTGGTTGTATATTAATTAAGTTTGTATATTGATTAAGTTGGTATCTTAATTAAGTTTATAATTTGTATATTGATAAGATTGCAAGAGAATGGCAGACTTGGCAAAATTTAGATCTGCTACAGTGCAGGCGGCAAAGGAGTTTGGCTTAAGTGGGGAGGATCTTATTCAATATGTCACTACTGAATGTGACAAGTATATAGAAAGAAAAGATAGGAAGGTGGAAATAGAAAGGAAATTACAGATAGAAGCTGATAAGGAAGCTAAAAGATTATAAATAGAATCTGAGGCTAAAAGATTACAAATAGAAGCTGATAGGGAGGCTAGGCAAATAGAGGCTGAATAGAGAAGACAAGTTGCTGAGGCTGAAGAAAGGAGATTGCAAAGGTAACATGAGTTAAGACTGAAAGAGCTTGAACTTCAAGGAAATGTTACAGAAAATGGAAGTAGTTCAACTACATCTGATACTAGTGCAGGTCAAGGCGCCTCAAATGGAGCCATGCATTTTCACTTGGATCCATTTGTTGAGAAATAAGATGATATTGAGTCTTTTTTAAGTAGGTACGAGAGATTAGCTACTAACTATGGCCTAGAGAAAGAGAAGTGGAGCCTTAAGTTATCACAGGGGCTGAGAGGAGCCTCTTGAGAAGTTTTTGCAAAACTTGGCAGAGAAGACCAATGTTGCGCACATAATTTTTTCCTAAGACTGTGTGTAATTAATCGGTATGAATTGTACACTTTAAATTTTTTGTGATCTAAGGCAGATAACCTTTGTTTAAACTATGGGTACATTGTACTATGGGAGTTAACTTCTCTTGTTGGTTGACTCGTTGGTTATCTTATCTTGTGTCTTGACTCGCTGATTCATTTATTCGAACGATGTCTCCTTATACGGTAGTATCAGTCAACAATTTCTTGGAATGATTGAAACTAGGGTTGAGTTTTATTCCTATGTCCATATAAGGCGTGATTTCTGAACATAGCTTTGTTGAAATGGTTCCTTCATCGTTTCGTTGTGAGTGTTAGTCAGATGTATGCGTTCTGCGCATGTCTAAACTTTAAGAAAGTTAGAATCGTCTTCCGCCCAGGGATTCAACGAGATGTACTGAGCAGAGAAAGGACGCTGCTGCGTCGGTGATTTTGTTAGGGAATTCTAAAGTCCTCCTGTGAGTTAGTTAGCTAACGAGGCTTTCCCTATATGTTTCAAAACCGCCTGGAGGCGTATGTTTTGTGGTGTTGATTCTGAAGAAAGGTAATACCTCCTTTATTGAACTCTATGATCTACCTAGATGTTAGACATTTTGTCGATCTCTGCTCGCTTGTGTGTTACAGAATGGAGAGGTCCTTTTACTAGGAAATTTCACCACCGGTATCTTTATACCTGAGATATATATATATATACACGGGTCGCTCTAGGCCCAGGGAACAATTATTATGTTCTAGGATTTTTGCTATGCCAGCGATTGCACCTATGTCGAGGGTTAGACTTAGGGATGCTATAAAGGTCAGCTTGACCTGTACTCCTGAAATGCTATTCTCGTGCGGACAATAATAGACTTATCTTGTACATCTGATCTGCCAGCATCAGAGGAGTATTGATTATTATTTAATGAACATTGACGCTATGCAGCTGACACAGTTGCAGGATTTTGATGCAGATTCATGAAGAAACTTTAGAATGCTGAATACATTGAACTATTGATGTCTATGCCCAATGGGCTGATCACCCGTTGGCTTGTCACACCGATTACGGAAACAACGGCAGATGGATCTATTTGTTGTTGCCCTAAAGACGCCGCTAGGCGTGATGGGAAACTACAACAGAGAAAATCAATCTGCTGTTGCCCTTAAGACGCCACAAGGCGTGATGGCCTCTGACTGCTTGGTCGGTCTTTGGCTAAGGACGGAAGAAGAAGAAGATTGATGTCTATGATTTATGTAACGTATCTGTGCTTGTGGCGTCCAAATAAATGATGGAAACGTCCGCAGCAGTTTCGCACTTTTATGACTTCCACGTCATACCTCATGTTTTTGTAGATCTGTGAAGTTTCATCCCATCTTCACCCACAACAACAACAACAAACCAGTTAAGACACCTTGCACTTCAGTCTATTATATACCTGGTGTCGATAGGGGTGGTACCATATATTTGGCTACATTTTAGCAAGGATTTGGACATACTACTGCAACGTTCATAGTGGCCAGTAAGCATCACCAAATCCACCCTTATCAACCAAGAAGATTATGAACTCTTGAAGCAGGCATTGCTAGTCCGTTATGAAAAGAACTCAGAATTTTATAGGAAGAAATTTAGAACTGCCAAGCTACTTTCTGGAGAGACTTACCTTCAATTCTCTGCAAGATTAGAAACCTACTTGGAGAAGTGGACTACTCTTGGGAAAACTCAAGACCTAAAACACGGATCATTATTATTTTTCGTTTGTATAAACATTTTTCATATGTATGATCATTTTTTTGACTGAAGTGTGTATTATGTTTTCTATGGTCAAAGGGACATAATCCGAGTTATCGAAACTACAATTTTTGGGAGTTTGCCTTCTCTTGTATAGAGACACGTTCGGTCTATAATTTCTTGAACGAAGCGTGACCACATCTCCTTATTTGGTAGTACCAGTCAACTATGGTAGATGTCTGAAACCTTTCTTAACGCTTCTTTTCATGACCATAAAAGGCGCGACTGTGTAAGACTTTTATCTCGAATGTTCTTAGAATCGTCTTATTGTGAACGGCAACTCAGAGATTGTCGTTCTGCGCATGTCAAAAGCTGGGAGTTCGTTCTGTGTGTTCCGCCCAGTTGGGAGTTTAGAAATGGTTTAAGAAGCGAGCAGACGCAACTGCGTCTTGTGATTTTCTGAGGGAAATACATGGTCTTTGTGAGTTAGTTAGCTAACTAGACTATTTCCCAGTATTATTCACGCCTGCCTGGAGGCATATGTTCATGGTTGATTTTCCGAAATAAGGTAATTCCTCTTGTATCGAACTTTATGCTATCATCTAGAGGTTCGTCATTTTGTCGCCTATTTGCTCGCCTGCGTGATGCAAAATGGAGAGGTACTTTGACTAGGATTAAGTCACCGGTATCTGTATACCTGAACTAGTTAAATATATATGGGTCGCTCTAGACCAACAAGACTATTGTCTGTGTTCCAGGATTCGTTATATCAGAGATCACGTCCAAGTCAGATGGTTAGACTTAGGAACATTATAAAGGTCGAGCTGACCTGTAGCCCATGTATGCTATTCACGTGCAGACAGTGAACGGACTTATTGTATACAACTGATCTGCTAGCATCAGAATGGGAGCATTTATTATTGTTTATGAACATTGAAGATCTGTAGCTGACACTGTTGCAGAAGTTATAGAAATTATTACAACCACTATCAAGTGCCTTTATGATACTGGATTGGACTTTGACTCAGTCGTGAGTTCTAACCTGGTGCATCCAGATCAACATAACACAGAAACAGTGGAGATACAGGGAGCAACCAAGGATATAGTAACCATGACACTGCCCATAGCAAGAATTAATGTCAAAACTCGGTATGTGGAAGGAGTGATTAGAGCAGCAGTGATAAATGAACCAATCTACCCTCTGATATTGGAGTGTAGATTTTTTTTGGAAGCCCCAAAAGACCAGTGATTATGGCAGCAGTACAGACCAGGTCACAGTCTAAGAAGGAGGAAGACAACCCAATAAATACCCATCCATAGGAGATGAGGAAGGCACAGGCTGATGATAGCTCATTAAAGCCTTGTTTTAGAAAACTACCAAAAAGCCATACCCCTCCAAATAAAGGAGAATTTTATATGAAGAATGGATTGCTTTATAGAAAAGCTGGAACAGGATCCAATGGCCATGGACAACTGGTTCTACCCTCTTCATATAGGGAAAAGGTGATGGAGTTAGGACATGCTATACCCTTTAGTGGACATATGGGAATCAGCGCCACGGGACAACGAATAGCGTGTCACTATTTATGGCCAGGAATTACTGAAGATATAAAAAGAATGTCAAAGGGTAGCTCCAAAGCATTGGACTGCACCTGCAACTCTTGGAGAAATGCCAATCATGGGAACTCCATTTGAGAGAGTTGCAGTGGATATTGTTGGACCTCTTACGCGAACCAAGAGGAGAAACAGTTATATTCTTACTCTGGTGGACACTTGCTCTATGTGAGGAGAGGCCGTAGCCATGTCATTCATAGATTCAAAACATGTGGCAGAGGCGTTACTTACAATATTCACGAGGTTAGGATTTCCCCACCAAATCTTGACTGACAATGGATCTCAGTTCAAGGGGACACTAACTGAGGAAGTATTCAGGATCTTCCAAGCCAGGCACTTTCACTGTAATCCCTATCACTCCCAAGGGAACGGGCAGGTAGAAAGATTTAATGGCCCTCTTATTTCTATCCTGCGAAAGATGGCACACGGAAAACCTGATACAAAGGATCTCTACTTACCCGCTGCATTATTTGCTTATCGGGAAGTCCCACACAGTTCAACAGGAATGGCACCGGCAACATTGTTATTTGGTCGGCCCATCAAAGGTCCATTAGAAGCCTTAATGAGGACATGGACAGATGAGAAAGCAGAAGAGACTGTAACCTCATCATACCAGTATGTGAACGAGTTGACATCTCGGTTAAAAACTGGCTGGAAATTAGCAAACGATAATCTGAGGAAAGCCAGAAAGAAACATGCTGAGTACTATAATAAGAAGGCGAAGGATAGAGAGCTAGTTGTGGGGGAGAAAGTGCTTCTTCTACTGCCCGGCAGCAGCAATAAACTTCAGATAGGATGGCAGGGCCCATACACAATTCTAGAAAAGTTATCTAGAACTAACTACAAGATAGACAAAAAGGGAAAAGAAAAGGTCTATCATGTGAACCTACTCAAAAAATATCATGATAGAAAAGTGTTGGAAGGTGCAAATTTAATGACCCTGGCCATAGCTACTGAAATGAAAAATGAACCTCTCACCTCATATGAATATCCCTTGAGACCCTACGAAACTCCTGCGCAGGTAAAAGTCAGTAATCACTTGACAAACGGGCAGAGGGAGCAGATTCAGATGGTTCTGGAGAATCATACAGACGTGTTAACGGACAAACCGGGGCACACCAACGTGTTGGAGTATGACATGAAATTACTAGACCCAACACCAATTTTTATGAGGGCCTATTCAATTCCTTTCGCAAAAGAACAAGCTTTAAAGGGAGAGATAGAATACTTATTGCAAGAAGGTATTATCTCCCATAGTGAATCTCCTTATAGCTCCAGTGTGGTATTGCAGATAAACGCTCTGGGGAACATAGACTTTGTATAGATTATAGGAAACTGAATGTTGTCACAGAGTCTCAGGTGGATCCATTACAGGATACCAATCAATTGTTTGCCAGGTTGAATAAGGCAAAATATTTTTCTAAGGTGGATCTCAGTAAGGGATATTATCAGATTCCAGTGAAGCATGAGATCAGACCATATCTGGCTTTTAGCACCTCGGAAGGGCACTATGAATTTAATATGTTGCCTTTTGGATTGAAGAATGCTCCGAGTGTGTTCTCCAGAATGATGAGAAAATTATTGGATCCCCTGAAAAACCCCAGCAATCACAAATTTCATGGATGATATCCTCATCGCCACTGAAACATTTGAGGAACATCTAGCATCTCTAGATATGTTAGTTGACAGACTCAGAGAGGCAAATTTAACTGCTAGACCTACAACATGTTGTATTGGCTGCAAAGAATTAGAATTCGTGGGACACACAGTATATCAGGGTAGTATGACCCCTGATCCTAAGAATTTGGAAAAATTGCAGAGAGCACCAAGACCACAAACCAAGAAAGATGTGAGATCCGTTGTCTCACTGTGTGGATTTTATCAAAAATATATCAAAAATTTTAACACTGTGTGTGCTCCTCTGACGGACTTAACTAAGAAAGGCAAGCCAGAAAAAATAGAGTGAACGGCAGAATGTGAGCAGGCATATACAGAGCTAAAGCATAAACTCACCAGTTGACCTATATTGAAACTACCAGATTTGAGTCAGGAATTCGTGGTGAGAACGGATGCTACTAAAGTGGGTTAGGGAGCAACATTATTTAAAAGATCACAATTACCATCCGGAGATTTGAACCCCGTTGCTTATGCCAGCCGCAAATTGAATAAAGCGGAGAAAAACTACTCCACAGTTGAAAAAAGAATGTTTAGCATTAGTTTAGACAATCAAGAAATTCCAAATATACCTGTATGGTAGGCATTTTGTGGTCCAAAGTGATAACCAGCCCCTGGTTTTTCTCGGAAAAGCAAATCATGGTAATGCAAGATTGTTAATGTGGTCACTTCTAATACAACCTTACACGTTTACCATCGAATATATTCAATTACAGGACAAGTATGTTGCCAGCTTGAACGCAGGAATGTGTTGACTTTTAGAGACGAAAGCCAGCTTGTGAAATGTGTATAATAGTTGAGAATTATGGCAAAAATACGACTGTAAGTTTAATAATGTAGTTGAAGGAGTATTTAAAAAAGGAACGACACACTGATCGTGAACATAGGAAGGGGTGACAGGATTTTTTAACATGTATTATTCAAGGTGTCACTTAATAGTTTATACTAAACCAAATCATTGTATGGAAGCAGATCATGGACAAACGGATCTAACTTAGGATTTATAAGGAAAGTGTAATCACATTGAACTGGCTGTAAGGGGTACTGAAGTAAATTGTCCTGTGCAACTGTTAGCACAATGTCTGACACTGTTTGTTACGTCCATTGTGTGTGTGGATAGAATAGTGCTGGACCATACAGGGATTGTGATTATTTGCATTCCAGGTTTTATCCTGATACTACAAAGATTGTACGAGACATTCACTTCTTTACAGTCCAGTGACAGTGATAACTATTTGTGAAATAAATAATTGATATTTGAAATATAACTTTATAATATTGAACTATTGTGGAAATGAACATTCCATGTTTATTTATTCTATTTTGTAAAAACATTTGAATTGTTTATCATTTTCCTACCCGAAAAGAGAAACGGTATTGGATCAATAAATTGTTTATATATATATATATATATATATATATATATATATATATATATATATATATATATATATATATATATATATATATATATATATATATATATTATATATATATAGCCACCCCTATATATATATATTATTTAGTTATATAGTTAAGGTTCTGTATAGCCAGTCTTATATATATATATATATATATATAGTATATATATATATATATATATATATATATATATATATATATATATATATATATATATATATATATATATATATATATATATAACATATTTAGTTAATTAATTAATCCCCTAGCAGAGTCAATACAAAATATAATAACCATTATTCAAGGGAGGATCTTGAGAGGTAGCACTTAGACCTTCAGGAACAAACACTATCTTCAGACTTGAAGGTTTATACAGCTTGACACTACCTTTGATTGTCGATACACCCTTGCTCTTTTCAGAGACGGGGGTATTTCTTGTAAGACCAGTCTCTTATCTGGCACTATCCTGGTATCATCTGATACATCTTTTTGTCCTGGATATCATATATTTTAATAACATCTGAACCTCTCGCGACAGCCAAGGTATGCACCTTCATACTCCTTTGCGCGTGCGCGTTAACGATCAGCTCACACTGTCAACTATTGTTTAATTACCCCTACGCGACTTACAAATATCTTCTGTCGTTAATAGTTATTTTTTTGTCGGCGCCTGTTAGTTTAGTCATAAGGTATAACAATAGTCACTTACTATAAAACACAAAATGAAATACACGTGAATCCTATTCGGTCACTATAGTCGCGCTTAACACTTAATCAGTCACTAAACCGCATCTTCTGGTGAGATAAGCGGGTGATAAAATTATCATTCTAACTGCACCTCTGGCAAAGAAAAATAGTTATTTATTTTGCTAGTTTTAACGCTAGAAATCACAGTGAATTATAATGGTAAACTTAACACATTAAATCACGTAAATGCTAATTTCTATTACCAAAAATCAGAAATGAAACAATCCCCACGAGATGCTAATAACACACTCCCACAATTGTTTTAGAATAACGTGTTTAGATTATCCGAAATTCTGAGCGACAACTGATCAGTGAGTTTAAGGAACCGCTGTTTATATATATTCACTGGCTCTCTGATCCCTAATTATGTTAATTTCGCATTAACGTGCGAACTATAAGAATTGAGAAACTGTGGACCAGATGAAATGTCCTCTGAGCCCGCCACCGTTTTTCCTTGTCAAGCGCTGCTTGGCAGACATCAAAAGACCCTCGTCCCGATAACGGGGTTTCTTTCAAATCGCTCGCATCTCGAGATGAAATGCTAATCGGCTCAGAGATTCCTCTGTATCTGAAGATCAAAGGGCTAAATGTTTATCCTACGTACGTCTGTCTGCTATCTTGATGATTGACAGATCCGCGTGAGAAACTTAGGTAAACAAATCAGAGCTCGCTGCCTGTTATGCTGGCAGGTCGCGGAAGTTGGTAATATGTCTGTTTGTTTACATCTCAAGAAAAAGAGGCGTGGATTAAGTATGAGTAAACGCAGGGTGTTAATGCATGGCTTGCAAGCGAATTATAAAACTACACCGAGGTCACGAAAGGCTGGGATACAATCGGCTGTATTTCCGTTATACGTCACTAGCGAATAGGGGACGCGCCCAGCCTGTGCTCTAGAAACGGACAACATCGAAGTCCTCGCTGGCATCAAGGTTGATTTTTGTCATCATTTTGATGTGGCGATTTCTTACAATTTTTAATGACCAAAGAAATTGGATACGTCTCCTTACGAAGCTTGGAAATATAAAATTGAATCGAGCAGGCTTCACCACACGTCCGTAAAAACTTCAGAAATGCAAAGTTTGTGATTTGGAATAAAAGATATTTATCGCAAAGTTAAGCACTTGCCGAAACACATTTGGAACACTGTTGAGATTGGATACATTTTAATGGTATACCACTATATTCAATCTGGACAAAAACAACGAGCTAGTTTATCTAGTTAAGAATGAATGGAGGTCATATTTTTTGGTGGTGGTGGTGGTGTGGGGGGGGGGGGGGGGGAAATCGATATGTTTAATTCAGAACTGAATAATTTATTCATCTGTAATTTCAATTTCTCCTTCATTGATCTTCTCAATCACAGTATGAGGAGTTAATGGTGCACCACTATATTCAATCTGGACAAAAACAACGAGCTAGTTATCTAGTTAAGAATGAATGAAGGTCTTTTGGGGGGGGGGGGGGGGGGAGGGGGGGGCGGGGGGGGGGAGGGCGAGAAATCAATATGTTTAATTGAGAACTGAATAATTTATTCATCTGGAATTTCAATTTTTCCTTCATTGATCTTCTCAATCACAGTATGAGGAGTCATTTTGTCAATCTTCTTCTTCTTTGATCCTTAGCCGCCGACCGTTCTCAATGCTTTGGCCATACTGCGAGCACGCATCTGCCTGGCAATCTTGATAATGTCATCAACAGTGATGTTTCCATTGTGTTTGACATGTTTAACCTTCTTGCGGTTACGAGGAGGCTCTTTCAGTGCTCGAAATTCAGGGCTGCTGCACTAGATACCACCTCTACTTTAGCTTGTCTGTTCTGTACCACAAGTTTTACTGCTATCTTCAGCCCCTTCCAGTCAGCTGTACCCTTCTGTATGTCATCACCAACTGTTTTTCGGGACAAACCCAGTGGATCAATTTTAGGGGCTAATGATGAAGTTGCCGCGACTTCTCTTCTAACTGCTCTGCAGTACACTGTGAACACTTGACTTGGATCGAATTCAGAAGGCATTCTGTACCACTAAAACGAAGCATGAAGTGATTTTTTTTTTTTTTAATTTTTTTTTCCTCGCATGAGGTCGCATATTTTTTCCTCGCATGAGGTCGCATTGGCACCCGCCCCAAACCCGGCTCTGGTCAAGACCACATGTCCCAACACAAGAAGACCCAATGACAAAATGTGTCACTGTAGTGATCTTCTGTGTTCTCACACAAAGGACCTAATGACACATGAATGTCACTGTACTGGTCCCTGTGTCTAGACACATGATCCCAGCCAAAGGCCGGATATTAGGGCGTTGGGTTCGCCAGAGCATTATTTATGCTGTAGGCGGAAAGTACAAAATCTAAGACTATTATCTTATAATTCTGTGGATGAAGTGAATAGAACTATTTTTTTTTTTTTTTTTTTTTGTAAAGTGAGGTCAATTGACTTTATTGTGCAAAATATACTATTCGTCAAAAGTCAAGGGCCACCCTATTATTTTCAATACACTTTTGTATAAGCGCATAGAATGATTAAATGAAGGAAGTTTTTAGTAAAAATGGGTGCAATATCTTCCTCTGACAGTCCTCTATGCACGTTAAGCATAAAAACAACTCACCGACAACCATGGTGATCACGTGCAATTTGGTTTGCTGACCATAAATTCACATTTTTAATCTGTTTTTTCAAACTTCCGTACAACCAAACAGGTGAAGTAATCGTGCTGATTGACTTTCCACGTGCAATGGCGACTTTTCGTGAACAGAGTTCACTCTTAATTTGTTTTACAATCAGCAGACTTATGGTAGTTTCATCACTTGCAAAAACCATGCCACCGAGAAGAAGTCTTGACACCTTACAAAGAATGAGGGCTATAGCGTGGGTTGAAAGTGGTTTATCTGTCCGTGAGGTTGCTAGACGGCTTGCAGTGTCACACTCTACTATCCAAACAATTTTGGAGAGATTTCAGGCCACAGGAAGTGTGGATGATCGCCACCGGCCAGGTCGTCATAGATGCACCAATAGACATGATGACCGGCACCTCTTGTTGTCAGCCCTGCGCCATCGAACAGTGACTTGTTCCACTCTAAGATGTCAGCTGAGACAAACTGTAAACGTTAATGTCAGTCAAAGCACCATTCGCAGACGTTTACATGAATTTGGACTGGCTGCTCGACGTCCTGCAGTCAGAATCCCTCTTACTCCTGCTCATTGCAGAGCACATGTTACTTGGTGTCGCGAGCACAGTCGATGGACAAGGCAACAATGGAGTCAAGTTCTCTGCACTGATGAATCTCGCTTCACTGTGTCATTCAATGATGGCAGGATTCGAGTTTGGAGACGACCAGGAGAGCGATTTACTGATGACACAATTCGAGAGGTGGATCGTTATGGTAGGGGTTCTGGAATGGTCTGGGGAGGCTTCTACAGACACGGCAGGACCCCACTCTACATCATCAAAGGCAACTTGACCGGCCCAAGATACCAGAACAAAATCTTGAGACCAATTGTTCAGCCTGCTCTGGAGGCCATAGGTGGTAATGCCATCCTCCAAGATGATAACGCTCGACCCCATCGAGCTCGTGTGGTGAATGAGTTTATTCAGCAACATGGGATCATCAGGATGGCGTGGCCAGCTCATTCACCTGACCTTTCTCCGATTGAGCACCTCTGGGATGTCCTTGGTCGAAGATTGTCAACAAATCACCTCCTGCCAATGGGTGTTGCACAGCTGACTGCATTTCTGCTTCAAGAATTGGCAAGCTGTTCCTCAGGATACTCTTCGGACCCTTGTGGACTCGATGCGTCTACGCTGTCTTGAATGCCTTGCTGCAAACGGTGGTCATACCCGATTTTTAAATGTCTATTTGTCCAATATCTATTGTGTGACTTTTGAAAAGGCGGGTGACAAACTTCACAGCTTCATTGCGTTTGAATGTGTGTTTCCATTTCTTTACGTGACATGTCAATTTGGTATTCAAATAGATGCCGTTTTGACTGATACCAATTACGTTTATATCAGATTTGTTTTATTGTTTCAACCAAGGTTTTTCTAAGTGGCCCTTGACTTTTGACGAGTAGTATATGTTTGATATCTTTTTTTTTTTTCCTCGCTTGAGGTCGCATATGTTTTCCTCGCATGAGGTCGCATTAGTACCCGCCCAAACCCGGCCCTGGTCAAGACCACATGTCCCAACACAAGAAGACCCAATGACAAACTGTGTCACTGTAGTGATCTTCTGTGTTCTCACACAAGAGACCTAATGACACAAGAATGTCACTGTACCGGTCTCTGTGTCTAGACACATGATCCTAGCCAAAGGCCGGATATTAGGGCGTTGGGTTTGCTAAGAGCATTACGATGGATGGGTTTGAAAAAAAATCGAAAAAAGGTGATTCGTCTTACGAGGACAAAAGACAAAGAAAATAGTCTACGTTACGGCCACAAGGCCTTCGTCAGGAAAGGAAAGAAAGTGAAGGCTAGATAGGACACATAAAAACTAAATAAAATAAAAACTGGGTACTTCCCTGAAGGCAAGAACCGAAATTCTATCAAAATCGCTGTCTGTTTGTAAGCGCGTGGCTGAACAGAAAAAAAAATGATCATTACAAGTGTTTGATATCGGAAATGTATAGATCACACTGACCATTCGAATTCAGTGGCATGAAAAGAAAATTGCAAAACGTCATGCACTGATCTAAGATATCAGAATAACTTTTAAATCTTATAATAATTGAAAGAATTTGGATAAATGTATAAAAGTGAATAAGAAAAGTTAATCATCTCTTTAATATTTGCTAACGCTTTTAAATGTTACGTTCTTACAGTAAGATGTATTGTAGATGTGGTTTATTTCAATAAAAGTTAGTAAATTTTATTATGTAAAATATTTTAAATAAGGGGCGTAATCCAGTCATTCAAAGTGTAATAAACAATTAATTTTATTAAAGGGATATAATTCAAGCCATGGTGTCACTCTATATCCCTTTGACTAATTTAAAAGGAGACATTGTATATGGCACTCATTGTGTTTCAACGCATACATGTATTGTACATTCACCACATTTGTTATCGAGCACGGCTTATATTCTTCGCATACTGTAATATATTAATGTTGTATTTACAATCTAATTACGTGTAGAATATTTACGAATAGGGGTGTGAACACTCACAAACACACATACGCCAGCAGGACTTAGTCTGGCAATGGATAGGACACATATTTCAGAAACCTGTTCATAGCATTACAAGGAAGTCTTTGTTCTGGAATATCCAGAGCCAGAAGGTCAGGGGTATACCAAAAACACACGGAGAAGAGAAGTGAAGAGAAACAGTGACAATGATTAGGAAGACGTGGAAAGAACTTGAACAGATGGAACTTGACAGTAGGACTTGGCATGTTTTTGTTGAAGGCCTATGCTCCTTCGGGAGCTAAAGGGTATAGATTGATTGAATATCCAAGGTCAGGGCAACGACAGTGGAGCTGGCATAAGAGAAAATAAATCATGTGTTCCGTCTCAACTTTTAAAAGAATGCCCACGATGATCATTTTTTTTTTTTTACGTTGCCAGTTTGTGAGTTGAAAACACGCGATAATTTATAAAACTTTTAAAGCAGACAAATTCCAATGAAAGAATTACAAATAAACACTGCATTTTTGGAAACTGCTCTTCTCACCCAGGAAAACAAAAGTGTCGAAAGGCTGTAAGGCTAGCTGGTCGTGGAAATGAAAGCAGTGAAGAGATTCTTCCTTCGTCTTACTGTGAAAAGTCTGTGACAATCCTGAAATTCTTTGCTTTGATTGAAGGAGCTACTGGATTTCTAGGTTCTCTCTCTCCCTCTCTCTCTCTCTCTTTCTCTCTCTCTCTCTCTCTCTCTCTCTCTCTCTCTCTTCTCTATGCTTATTTTTCAGTAGCATTAAGGGAAGAGAGCTTTTCCGAATTAAATTAAACTTATTCAAATGGTATTTAAACATACTCCAAGATAGACTCAACAGACTTAGTGTATTATGCATAAAATAAGGTGAAGGGGGGACAAAGAAATAAAACTTCGACAAAATCGTCCAAGAATTTGCGGAAAAGGAAGCAAGAATATTTCTTTATAAGCAAAGTTTTGTTTTAACACGTTTTGTGTGAATACATAACTAATAAATATAGAAAATGTTATATTTTTAATATTTTGTAAAAGGATATATTACAGGTACATAATCTGAAATAGTCTTAAGTCCAGGAGACCATCATCGGCTGGGTCAAAATTGGACCCCGCTATTGCTAAGTGCGGTCATTGTGTGTGTTTGTGTGTATGTTTGTGTGTACGTGTTTATACCACTAATCATAAGTATTCTACAGATAATTAGATTGTAAATACAATACTAATATACGAGTATTACAGTATGCGAATAATGTCAGCCATGTCGGATATAAAAAAACACATTCAATTTACACACGGTAAACACATCTCTATTCCCTGAAACATAATAATTTTCAAATGCTTAATAAGTAATACACCATAAATGGATATGTTGCAGCCAGAGGCGGATCTACTATGAATTTAATGAAACTTGAGCTTCAGTGCCCCCAAATCCGAGTTTCTCAATAATACATTTCTTTTCCATCCCCCAACACAATTTTTTTCGCCGATGGTTGCAGCCACCCGAAAGCAGTGCAGGTGCCGGTCTATTTTGCGCTCTAGGCAAAGCTAATTAATTGCACACACCCCCCCCCCCCCCCCCCCAACCTCTTCCGTGCCCCAACCCCCAAAATAAAATTAATAAATAAAAACTACAAAACATTGCCAGCTTCAATTTTCAAAAACAGATGTCTCGTAGGAAAAAAATGAAAAGCACAAAATTTGAAACGGCAAAATTTATTTCCAATTGCAAGAATAAATAATACAACAGTTGATGATCTTTCTCAAATATAAAAGAAAATGTTTTAGCACACAGATCATTTTGAATTATCTTGTAAACTGTGAAATTAAAATTTAAGTCTCTTAAAAGTTTCAAAAGAAGATTTGGCTACCGGAAGAGCAGCAGCTGGGAGATTTTTTCAGGCCATAAATCAAGGATTCCTTAGCAAAAGAGAAGTTGGCAAGAATATGTGATAGTTTCATTTGATTCTCAACCCAGATTCTTTTGCTTGTGTGATTGTTGTTATGTTGACTCTTGTGTATGTTCTCAACTTAATGATGACCGTAATGTCCTTGTCTTATGTTCGCTGGCTGTGAATATATGTGTCGTACAATGGTGGCCTACCTTGTTCCTATGACTGCTGAATGAGATTAAATTATCTGCCAATTATAATACTTGAAAGGACTTGACGACTCAGAGCTGACAACCAAAGTTCTTTATTAGTTGTCAAGGAACATATTCACAACTTGGCTACCTCCGAGCCTGATTATCAATAAATATATATATGAGACTTCAATGATGACACTCCTACATAATTTACTGCACTGGTCAGGAACTAATGTTATTATATCTCTTGATTAGCTCAGGATCTCTGCTGTCTTCTTTGTTATTCTATCCACCCATCACTACTACTACACATCACTGATTAATGTGCTGTTCTCAATCTATTAAAGTAAGCTTCGAAGTATTGTCTGGGTAAACCTCCAGTGCTGGTAACTTATTCTTAGCTATAAACTGTTCCTAGTAAATTGTCTACACGTCCGACACTGGACTACAGTTCTAACACTTTTCTTTGTCTATCCACGCTCGTTAAATATGCGAGTGTTTACATACCAGGATGAACTGCTGGCGTTATTTGCTGGACACCGCTCGACATGAAAAACTATTTGTTCTGGAAATATCTTGCATCAGTCTTCTTCTCTTCTCTGCACACTGCAGCAGTACCATAAGTAACATGGCACTTCAGCTGTTCATAACATGGTAGATGGTCGTTACGGTTAGTCTAATTTCTAACCCGCTCTCAGCTGACGACCATTGAAGAGTGATCTCTGCTCTTCCCTTAGCCCACTTATTTCTCGTGCTCCAGTGACGTCAGAGCTAAGTCTTACTACCCATAAATTATTCTTACTTAGTCATATCTCAGTTCTTTCCCTTTCCTATCACATTACCTCCCCTATCCTAAAAAAAGATTTGTCCCTGAGGACAAATTTTTCTCTCCCCTTAATTACTACACCTACCTCTACCCTAAACTCAATATGTCTACTTCCTTGACCAGTACTACTATACATAAACACTTAAATCTAATATATATCATCATTCTACTACCTCATCATATTGTAATCATATGAAGCTGGCCACCAAACATAATCTGTAATCACTACTAACTGTGACCTATTTATACCTTGTACACTTCTTTCATCCACAATTTATTATAACTTTCACACTCCATTTTCACTCTCAACCTCACCATTCCCTACTTTATTTCTGAGCTCAACATTTTTTTCATTTGTTGTCATATCCAAATCTATATGTCTACCATTGTAAGTCATTCCATCATGACCTACCGAGCATCATCATACTCGTACTCACTTTTGTATTTACTTTTTTCTGTAGTTAATACGTTTTCACACAATATACTGTAACTGCCTGTTACACTAAATTTATAATATATACAATCGTTTGTGACCCATTTAAACATCATGGTATCACTGATTCTTTATTATTGCTATCCCCCCTGGTTAAACTTTGCCACCTATCTTTTGGACCTAAAAATACATTATGTGGTCCCCTACTACGAACTACTTGCGTTTCCATATCGTCTATCTATTCCTAACTCTTTTAATCTTCTTTCTATTTCTTTATCTTCACGTGCCTGTGCACTCATCTGTCCTGCTTTCCGTATTCATGTATTTCAATCTCTTTCTTCCCTACTCTTTTGTTCCTCATAACATTCTGCCCTTTTTCGTAAACCTTCTCTTACTATATTTGTTCAGTCCAAAACTCACATTCACCTCTTGTCGTCTCACTTACAATTCCTCCATTATATGTTCGTTACATTTTGGTTTCTTGTAGAACCTTTCTCTATATTTCTGCCATTTACACATGGCTTCTCACAACATACTTATGTGTACCTTCCATGTATCTCTCTGTTATATCTCTATGGTTTCGTAAAACTTCATTATCTCTGCCATCTCTTCCTCCCTTATCCACTATATTCGTTCCATCTGGAACAGTATCCCTAAATACTCTTGTCTGTCATCCCTCTATGATTTCTCCGATCTCCAACTTTTTTTCCACCGTCACCCTGGCTTCTTAATTATTCCTATTCTCTAAGCTTCTCAGTTCTCCCATATTCCATTTTCCTCATGGCTTGTCTTTACCATTTTCCTCTACTCCTCATCTCTTCTGACATTTCCCATGTCTGTTCTTTCTCTACTATTATAGTCCATCTCCCATGGCCTCTACTCTGACCTCTCTACACTCGAGTCTTAATTATTTCGTCCATCTCCCATGGCCTCTACTCTGACCTATGGCTTCAACTCTACCTCTTACCTCTCTCTTACTAATCTTCTCCTATACTGCAGTACCCTATTGGTCAGGTGTACTCAGTTTACATTATTTCTGCGGTATAGACCAATCATACTTGTCTCCTTAAGACTAGCAACTGCCGCCATCTTATACCGTATACGTTATGCTATGCCTTTGCTCACATAGCCTCCTCCTCCTCACTCCTTACTTACTCATAAACTCTAATATCTTCATCATTGTGGCTTCCTTGGTTCTGAGCGTCTCCAACGCCATCTGTTTATCTATATCTTGAGTTTCCTGCCCTCTTGTGACTTCCTCAACACTTTGCTTGTTCTCTACTTCTCTATGTCCCGCATCTCCACAACTTCTCTCAATCTCTCCACTCCTTACTCCTTCAATCGTTTGCATTGATTTTTCTCTATGTTCCATTTCTTCCTTTTTCGTGCTCTCTGAGTTTCTTTCAGTTTCTTTACTCTTTAATTTGTCGCTACCTCGACCTCTACTTGTACCTTCTCCATCCTTATTTCTCGTCTTTGACTCCTCTCTACTACTAGATCGGTATCTCCTTCGATCCTTAGTAGTTTCTCTACTTCTACTACTGCTTCTATTTGTCTCCTCCTCCTTAGCTTCTCGACTGTTGGATCGGTAATCCCTTCGATCCGTATTCCTTCTTCTATCATCCCTTCTATGTCTCAGCCTATCTCGGCTCTTAGATCGGAAATCCCCTCGATCTGTTTTACATCTTCTTTCTATACCATTATCTCTCCTATTTTCCTTGCTGGCTCTAGTCTTGGGTCGGTATTCTCTTCGACCCATCTCCCTACTTGCCTCCATAGTATCTCTACTCTTCGATCTCACATCCACCTGTTCTACTTGTCTCAACTTTTCGAGGCGTCTTCTATAATCTGATGAATTGTCTGAAGACGACCAACATCTCTTCGTCTTTTGTGTACTCCCTTCCACTATCTCTCTTCTATGGAATCTCCGTTTGCTATGTCTGTTACGCTCGTCACTCTCCTCAGACGATGTACTGTCTGAGTCACTTGACATCGATACCTCTTCTGGAGTCCTTCTCTGTTTGCTCCTATTTTGTACATAATTAATCGTTTTCCGACCCTTTCCTCGTGTCGGTCTATCGTCCTCTTGTATTTCCCTGTGTCTGCCTCTCCACTTCGGACGTACTTGCATTTGTGCTGTATTTCTTATCTTCGCGAGTGGCATATTGTATTCTGACGAATCGTCGGATGACGTATAATATCTCTTCTTCCCACGTCTAATGTCTCTTGTCCTGTCCTCCTGATCGTCTGTTTGTGTATTGTGTTCCATCTCCTCTTCTTCCTGCTGATTTTCTTGTTGCCTCTCCGCTTCCTGTATCTGACGTAATTGTTTCTCTTGCTCTGCTAATCTATTTTCTCTCTCTTGCAATCTCTGTACATATTCCATGAGCGGAATGTCCTCTTCGCTCTCTGAGTTATCTCTTACATTTCTTAACCTCCTTAATTCTTCCGGTATAGTTCCGTCACCTTTTCCTCTCTCCGACGTTCTCGCCTGATCACGCTGTACCTCTTCCTCTTCTTCCTCTATTTCCACCTCTGTCTGCTTTCTCTGTCTATTCCTCTCTGTATCCTGTTTTTCCTCCCCATCTTTCTCTCTTCCTGTCTCCTGTTTGTTTTGTGAATCGTTAAAAATTCCAGATCTTTGGTTTGGGTTTTTAGGTTGTGTATGTATCTCCGCTCTAGTGACTATACGACTTGCACCTGCTCTTGGTCTGTATGACTCTTCTGGAGAATATTCTTCTGATGTAGCCTCATCTGTGTCTTCTGGTACCACTACATAACGGGTCTTCCTCTTGTTCTGTTCCTGCGGTGGTATGTCTATAGGTTTCTGTGTTTGTAACCTTAGATGTTGTACATGCGCCTTGATGGTTTTATTTTGATCTTGTTTCCATATTTGATATGTTGTTTCTGAAAGGCGTCGTAACACCTGCCAATTCGGAATCCAGTTCTGGTCTAGTTTTCCACTCCTAACGTGTTTCCTATAAAACACTATGTCTCCCGGCTTGAATTCCTGTGCAACTGCATTTTTATTCGCATTCCTTTGCCTCCTTTCAAAATCTTTCTTGATGTTCCTTTGTGCTAATGTGTGTGCTCGGTGTTTTTCCCGTACTAGTATTTCCATGGGGTCCTCTCCCATATATTTCCTCCTTGGCTGCAGTATAGTGTCCATTGGCATCACTGGTTCCCTGCCGTACATCATATAAAACGGCGACATTTTTGTAGTTTCACTAGTGTTCATCCGGACTACTTCTAGTGCCTGCGGTAAATACAGATCCAAATATTGCGGTTTTCCTTCTACTTCCTTCGCCATAATGTTATGTAAGGTGGAATGGAGGCGTTCGTTCTTTCCATTTCCCTGGGGCCGATAAACAGAAGTTCTAATATGTTTAATGTTCCACTGATCTACAAATTTCTGGAACTCTGTTCCTGTAAACACCTTGCCATTGTCCGTAAGTATGGATAAAGGACATCCGTGTAGAGGGATACATTCTCTAGTTATAATTTGCAATATGTTGTTAGCCGTAGCTTCGCTGAGTGGATAAGATTCTGGCCAACCTGATAGCATATCCATTATATGTAGTATGTATTTATTCCCCATTAATGTTGTTGGATAAGGTCCAGATATGTCCATGCTGATCTTCTCCATCGTATAATTCGGCGTATCCATCTCTTGTGTGGGATACTTCAATGCTCTCAAGTTCCGTGTTTTACATGTGATGCACTGGTCCACATAAGATACTATATCACTATTCATCATGTGCCAATAATATCTCTTTTTAATGACGTCCAACGTCTTGTCTCTCCCCATATGACCGTTATTGTCATGATAAGCTTTGAGTACTTTCCTTACAAGATGTTTTGGAATATATTTCTTCGGCAAACTATCTCCTTTCGGGTTAATGTATTCCGTCACATTGTCAAGAGGGTTTATCCCAAAGTTCTTCGCCTCTTTATCTTCATTCCATATTTTCCTTTTCATCCGCCTAATCTCTGGATCTTTGTCCTACTCCTTCTTGAAGTCGATAACTCCCAGTTGTGGATCTTCTTCTGACTGATCCTCATCCGTTCCTGATATTGACTGTGTCTCAATTCTATTTGAATTTATTATGTTGATCTGTTTGAAACGATCATCTATCTCCGGCGTATCATCCCCTTCTATTGTCATCCCATTCTGGTACGGTATTCTTGACAATAGATCCGCGCACGTATTGTGGGTACCTTTGATGTATTCTATTTTCATGTTATAGCTTTGTAAGTTCAACGCCCACGTTTGCAATTTTCTTGGCTGATCTTTCGCTTTAGTTAACCATGTCACTAATGGCTGATGGTCTGTTTTAACCGTAAATGGCATTCCCCTTAGGTAAAAGTCCAATTTCTGTACTGAATAGTGGATGGCAAACGCCTCTTTCTCTATGGTAGGCCATTTCCGCTGCGTTTTGCTCAGCGCATGTGATAGAAATACTAGAGGTTTCTCGTTTCTCACGTTCTTCAAAACTGGTTCCTCATCTTCCTTTGCCGGTTGTACTAAGCATGCCCCTATCGCTGTATCTGACGCATCAGTATACAATATCATTTCCCTATTCGGGTCTGGATGTGCTAGATATGGGATTTCTGTTAATGCGTTCTTGAGATACGCGAAAGCTCGCTGGCAGTCTTGTGTCCATTTGAACCTGGCAAATTTCCTTGTGAGGCTTATCAAGGGTTCCGCTGCTTGTGAAAAATTTACAATATGGTTCCGAAAATACCCACATGTTCCTAAGAATCCCCTCGTTTGGCGGACATTTGTTGGTGCTGGCATTTGTCTGATGGCTCGTACTTTCTCTTCATCTGGTCTAACCCCTTTCCTATTGATTACAAACCCTAAGTATTTAATCTCTTGCTGTAAGAAGTTGCATTTGCTCAGCTTGAGTTTCACATTGTGATGTCGTAATCTATTAAATACTTTCTCTACATGGTATAGATGATCTTCCATCGACCCCGTCGTATGTACCAGTATATCATCAATGTATGCTGTAGCGAATGCTTGCATCCCTTGAAGTACTTCGTTTATTAACGCCATATATGTCGTCGGGCTTCCCTTTAATCCAAAAGGCATCACGTTTCAAGAAAACGTTCCGACGTGTGTGCAAAATGTGCTCTTCCTTTTGGCGTCTGGTGACATTGGGATGCACCAGAATCCTGACCTCGCATCTAAAGTTGTAAACCATTGTGACTTCCCCAGTGTTGCCAATATGTCATCTATTCTAGGCATCTGATACGATATCGTTTTTGTAATCTTGTTTAACGCCCGGTAGTCGCAACAAAATCTGTTGGTTCCGTCTTTCTTCTCAACAATGACTATCGGTGATGCCCACTCTGACCTGGACCGTTCGATTATTCCCGCCTGTAACATGTCTTGTATCGCTCGTTCTACTACTTGTCTGTTCTTTAGTGGCGTACGATATGGTTTCATGCTAATAGGCTTGTCCTTCGTTGTTTCTATTTCCATCTGGACTGTGTTTGTTCTCCCTAGCTCCATGTCACTCAGAACAAATACATCATGATGTTTCGTGATAAAGTCATGTAATCTTCTTTTGTTTTTGGGGGTCTGTTCTTCTCTGTGACTTAATCTCCTTCATCCTATCCTTCATGTTATCCTGTTGTGTATTCCGTCCATGCATTCCATCTCTTTGTTGACCGGTTCCAGTCTCATATAACTTCCTATTGGTATGTCTATCTCCGAAGCAAGGTTGTCGACTCCTTCCTTGAACCAATTCTATCCTGTGTACTCGATCGGATGTGTAGTACGGTCTGTGACAATTGTTTCTCCATCTTCTTTCCCTATATTCTATGCGATTGTTGTTTCTATGGCTCCATCTTCTTTCCCTCCACATGCGTTCCTGTTCTCTACACGCTAGACAATTACTGGTATTCATATAATCCCGTCTTAACTGTTGGTTACCCCTCCAAGTGTATGTTTTCCTATCTCGGATACCACTATGTCTATCTTTCCTTTCGTTGTATTTATCCTGTCCTTGTCTGCTGCCTTCAGTGTGTGACATGTGTTGTACTCTCCCCACAATGAATCCTCTTGGTATCGTGACATGCTTTGCTGCTGTGTTGAGTAGCATAACTGGAAATTGAGACTTGTTTCCTATCACTACTATCCCCTCCGTCATGTTTATGCACGGTTCATCGGCTATGTCTGCATCCTGGAATTCCACTGTTCTGACCGTCTGTCCAATTTTATAATATGGTGACCTCTTAATTTTTCCTGTGACTATGTTCACCGTATTCGGACGTAAAGTAATCGGCTTCTGCAATCTTATCACTGATGCGATATGCATATCATCCTGCATGTCAATGTATTCGTCTTGAATCCTTAGCTTTTGTATGTCAAAATACAATCTTACGCTGTATTTCTTCATAAAATCCCTGCCTAATATGCAATTCCGTGACATACCTTTCACTATAACAAAAGTTTGCATCAATGACTTCGTTCCAATGTTAAACCGTAGCGTTGACATTCCCATCACCTTTAACCTTTCACCTGACACTGACGTGAGTTGCATGCGTGTTTTTTTTCCATTTTGGGTGGCTGACGTAGCTGTTTATACAACCCAAATCTTAATAAGCTAACACTAGCGCCTGAATCCAAGAGACTTCTGACCTTTCTGTCACCTATTGTTATCAAACACGAACTCGGATCTGTATGGTACGTTTCGTTCACTGTTGATATATCTCTATTTTGTTTCCATATCCTTGGTTTTCTTTCTATCTGTACCTGTCTATTCTCCTGTGACCTATTTATCACCCTATTCCTGTCACTCTCTCTCATGTGAGTAGATCTGCCTTTTCCCTGACTATTGTAGCTACTGTACCGAGGCGTCTCGAAAGCCCTCGTGCGGTGCGTGCATGAGTGTGCCCCTTGAGTGTGGGTGTATTGAGGTTGACACCAAGTGTCGTCCCTGTCCCTACACATAGCCTGTCGCGGACCATGATAACTACCCATATGTGTAGCCCTACTGCTTTGATACCTGCGTGGTGGTCTCCATATACACACGCTAGCTCTGTGTCCCCGTTGATGGCAATTGTAACATTCAATGTCCTGCAGCAGTCTGCTACCTGTTTGTTGTCTTCTTACAGTATCTATCTCCATAGGTTCTTCTTCATCAAACCTTGCCTGTTCTACTCTCAACTCAAACCTTCTCCTTATGTTTTCTTCTGCAATGGCAGAAGCCATAGTGTCTTTTAACGTCTTATGATCTTTCCTTATTAAGTGGAGTTTGATGGCATCACTATATAATCCGTCTACGAAGATACCGATCAATTGGTCATCTATTCCTTGTCTGTCTATTGTTTCGGCAGGAAATACATTTTCAATGATGTTAAACATTCTGTCAGTATACATCTGTATCGTTTCTTCTTTACTTTGTTTTATCTTTCTAAGTTTCTGCCATCCTAGGTGTACATCTTGTAATTCTCCATATCTCTTCGCCAATTCCTGTTTGAAATCTTGCCATGATTCCTCTGGCACTGTGTCTAACCTTCTTCTAATGAAATCTGCTACTAAGTGTGTGCTGGTAAGAAAAGCTAACCATCTTTTTTCATTGTCTGAGGCATGAACTGATAAAGAATATCTCTCTATTTGTAAGAGCCAGGTCTTACATTCAGTAGATTTACCTGAAAACGTATCAACATTACCCTTGACACTGGCAAGTTTACTGTTTGTGTCTAACCTACTCAATGTCTCAGATAGCTGGCGTAAGACGCCTGCGACAATTTCTGTTCCTTGTTGCATCTTTAGCCCTGAAAATCAAAATAATTATGTTAGTGGGACTTCTTGGGGCTCTGAAAAAAATTCTTTGGTTAATTATCTTGATGTTATAACAAAACAATTGCTATTCACGTAAATCTCTATAACAGAAATACAAGGAAATTACAATACACGAATAGGTTCAAAGTTGTATACAAACAATAATACTACTTAATTATAACTAACTAACTACACTGTATCCGGACGTTGGTTCCTGATGAATGTGTCTTTACTGGACTGTTGACTTGAGTGTGCACACTGTTTTTGTTTCGTTCTTTCTTCCTTGTTGTCGTCTGTGTTATGAGCGGCTGTTGTTGATACTTGCTACACTGTTCATAGAAGGATCACTTTGGTGTGATGATGTTTGACCCGTACCCGACTGTGGAATTAAGTTATAAAGAAAATGTATCTTCGTCACCGTTGACTTGGGTTCCTTCGTTGACCTTGTCACGCTCGGCTGCTCTTTATAAGTATCGGCACGCAACTGTCTTGTTTTCATCACTGTTAACTTGAATTCACGCTTCGTTGATCTCGACGTTGTTTTTTTTTAATCGCCTACGCTTTGACAAGTACACTGTCTTGTTACACACATAATCTTCCCATAAGTGGTCACTGGCACCAAAACAAGAATTGTGCCCGATTATAAATCATACATGAGTTGTCCCACAAGTGGTCGCCGGCACCATAAAGGAATGTGCCCGATTATAAATCATACATGAGTTGTAATACACGTAATCTTCCCACAAGTGGTCACTGGCACCAAAACAAGATGTGTGATAGTTTCATTTGATTCTCAACCCAGATTCTTTTGCTTGTGTGATTGTTGTTATGTTGACCCTTGTGTATGTTCTCAACTTAATGATGACCGTAATGTCCTTGTCTTATGTTCGCTGGCTGTGAATATATGTGTCGTACAATCGTGGCCTACCTTGTTCCTATGACTGCTGAATGAGATTAAATTATCTGCCAATTATAATACTTGAAAGGACTTGACGACTCAGAGCTGACAACTAAAGTTCTTTATTAGTTGTCAAGGAACATATTCACAACTTGGCTACCTCCGAACCTGATTATCAATAAATATATATATGAGACTTCAATGATGACACTCCTACATCATTTACTGCACTGGTCAGGAACTAATGTTATTATATCTTCTAATTAGCTCAGGATCTCTGCTGTCTTCTTTGTTATTCTATCCACCCATCACTACTACACATCACTGATTAATGTGCTGTTCTCAATCTATTAAAGTAAGCTTCGAAGTATTGTCTGGGTAAACCTCCAGTGCTGGTAACTTATTCTTAGCTATAAACTGTTCCTATAAATTGTCTACACGTCCGACACTGGATTACAGTTCTAACACTTTTCTTTGTCTATCCACGCTCGTTAAATATGCGAGTGTTTACATACCAGGATGAACTGCTGGCGTTATTTGATGGACACCGCTCGACATGAAAAACTATTTGTTCTGGAAATATCTTGCATCAGTCTTCTTCTCTTCTTCTCTTCTCTGCACACTGCAGCAGTACCATAAGTAACATGGCACTTCAGCTGTTCATAACATGGTAGATGGTCGTTACGGTTAGTCTAATTTCTAACCCGCTCTAAGCTGACGACCATTGAAGAGTGATCTCTACTCTTCCCTTAGCCCACTTATTTCTCGTGCTCCAGTGACGTCAGAGCTAAGTCTTACTACTCATAAATTATTCTTACTTAGTCATATCTCAGTTCTTTCTCTTTCCTATCACAAACACGATAATGGCTGTATACCGCTCCACCTATGTCACAGTCTTGACATATGGATGCGAGTCATGGGCAATGATTACAACCGAAAAAAGTCAGACCCAAACCTCATAAATGACGAATCTGAGAAAGGTGGTTGAAGTAACAAGAAGAGACATGGTCCGCAACCAAACGATACGTCAAGGCCTAAAAACCCAACAACTGCAGACCCAAGTAGAGCAGTCCCAACTAATATGGCTTGGCTATGTCTGCAGAATGGAAGAAGATCGGCTGCCACGGCAGGTATGGGAGGATAAGAGCCAGGGGTCCAGACCTCCAGGACGACCCAGAGTCCGCTGGGAGGACAACATTAGACAAGCTCTGAAGGACCGAGGACTAGAATAGAACCAGGCCAGGAGGAAGACAGCCGATAATATAGTATGGCGCTCTCTCTTCCAAACCTCTATACCTCATGGTAGAAGAAGAACGACTAAGTAGGAGGTAGTCAATCAAGGCGCTGCAGTGTGTGAATTTGACAATGTGGTCAAAGTGTTCCGTGATCGTGTCATCATTTCCAGGCATTAAGCGCACACGTGTAGTCCACCTTCGTAATGGACATTCACATGAGGACAGTCTTACTATTCGTAGTCGTAACCACCTGTAGAAGACAGATAGTTTCCCTATGAAAGGCAGCTATCGTGCTTCTCCGGCTTACTCCAGGATAATAAATGTTGTAGCAAGCATGGTCACCTGTTGTGTTGGAAGAAGGGGTCAGTTGAATCTGTAAACAAAAGTCGTAAAATGTAAGACATTGCCATGCGTTCATGTTATTCAGATACCGGTACCAGTTAATAAAAATAACTGTGTGACAAAACGGGGCGGCCACTATCGATCTTTGTTTCACTCTGGCAGTATCGGTACATTTGTGGTGCTGATTTTTATTATGTGCTCTCAATTATCGCACTTTTCTTTCTTTCTTCGTTATTTTTCTGCTTCTTCTTCTTCTTCGTCCTGACAAGGACGTTGGTTGCATTGTGTCCGTTTACAACGAAGCTGCGATATTTGCGCCTTTCGGTCGACACATCCGACTTCAGCACGGCATTTTTGGGACCGGGTTAGCCTTCCCTCTTCGATCCCTACTCTCTCAGCCAGACTGCAGTGGTGCAGCCTGTTTTCAGAACCACCACTTGGAGGTGGAGTAGGGTCTTGGTCAGCTCTGGTTCGCTGACCCTGACGGAAGCAGTCTAGCTATGGGTCGCTAACTGCATTCCTCACTGTTGACGCGTCTTAGGTCCCATTTTTTTCTGCTAAGCAGCAGATATTTGATTTTATCAAATCATTCGACACTCCCTGTAGGTGATAATAATCACATTTGCTGGACGCTACCCAGATTTGCTGAGATAATTACTCGCAGTCTCAAAGGAGTGGCACAGCTTGGCTAAGATTAGCACAAGATCTCGTGTACGCGGCGGAAACTTATTTACATAATCGTTTCCTGTCCTACTTGTTATGACAATAGTACTTTCTGATAAAGTATTGATGGTTACATTTTGAACGCGCTGTTGTATGAGTTTACCGATCTGTCTGTAAGTTTGTACACAAGGTTATCGGACATCTTATTACCATATATGGGAGAGTTGACCTCTACCTTACGTTCGCAATTATCCGATGTTTGAATAATTTGAAATTACCCCATAACCCGACCTGTTTGAATATGATTGGTGTCACAGTATATATGTTCGACAAAATATTAAGTTGGTCACGCTGAGAGTGGCAACATTGAGATAATAAAAAACCCGTTTGGTCAGTTGACTGGAAAGGAAGTGGGCACAAATTCTGGCGTAAAAAGTTAGTTGACTTTCTGGCCATCGACCGGGATAGGTCGTTTTTGTTCCCTGTCAGCGTTTTTGCTGTAGTGAGTTGCCATCGTCGTTCTGATTTGGTGCTGGCTTTTTCTCCATGTGATTTTTTGGATGTGGTGCATTTTGCTAGAATGCTAATGTATTTTTTCCTAGCGGCACTTTTGGTAGATCTGTGATGTGAGTCATGTATGATTTAGTTTTCGCCTAATCTTAGTACATAAGTTCGCCGGTGAGCGACAGTCATTGTGATGTCCATTCAGGATGGCCATACCAGTGGGCATTATACGTGTATATTAAGTGGTTATTAATGCAAGCTGTATTGGCAGTTGTAGCCAGTGTATTTCACATGTATTATGAGCCGTGTGGGGCTTCATAGTGTTCAATGTGTTATTAAAAGGGAACTTATCTGTTGAAGGTGTTATGTTTAATTATTGTCAGCTATTGTATGCTGTGGTCGTATCCTTAGATGATGAGCCTGTTGAGGATTGTTTCGGGGTTTGCAAGCATGTGAATGATGGCCACATTCACATGGTTGCATCACGAACCACCTCAGCTGAATGAGTACTGGAAAATCGCGCAAATCGATAAATGACGCGTCAAGCCTAGTACCCGCAGTCCTCGTGTGGCCTGCGGGCCTGATGGCCGTGTTTCAAATGTGTGGCGTAGCCACTTATGGAAAGTGTCTCAAATGTGTGGCATAGCCACTTACTCAAGTGTAGAACCATTTGTGTTCTGGCTTTTAAGCCGATATAAGGATATGTGTATAAAGACTGGGTAAGTCTATATGCGGCCGTATAGCGCCGTCCAGTAGTGTTTCAAAGTGTGGTAAAGCCACTTATGGATTGTGTATAAAATGTGGCATGGCCACTGAATAAGGATATGTATATTATATTTATGGCAGTTAAAGCCTGGCGAGGAAAGCCAAAGTATTGAATAAGGAGACTGTTACGTGCATATTTTGACGCACATATTACAAAAATCGATATGGCTATTTAATATGGGAAAAATATAGACATTCATTCATTTGTGTATGAAAATGCTGTCTATGGTAAAAGCGAGAGAATCCATGTTCGATTCACACTTTTGATTATAGGAGTAATCGTTCTGGATATTGATCCGGCGCATGGATTTTGCTCTCATGCCTGTACCTATTTTTTAGGGCCAGAAAATAGATTAATTTGCTTATTATGTTTATGGCCTGAATTCATATGTATTACATATTATTAGTACAAGTAGAATCAGTCCTATATTGTATATTTTGGATGGGTAGGCGGGACTAGATTCTTGTTACGCCGCTGTAGCGGAAGTAGGAGTTGTCTTAACGAGTTGTGAGGAGTTCCGATGTACCGTGACAATGGCGGGTACGCCTTTTCTAGGGCTGGCAGATTCTTAAGGAAAAATGATTTATGAAGTGGTTTTTCTTCTATAGGAGATTGTTCCTCTACTAGAGTTTGTGTTAGAGACTCTCCTAAGGTACGGTACCATGTATGATTCGGACTCCATGTAATGCCAGTCCCTGTTATTGATGATCTCAGGTCGGTTAGACCTAGCTGGAATTTTGTGCTTCGCAACGCTAGGATCAAGTTTGTATCGACGGAGATGACGGGCTCCATACTATAATTATGTCTACGTGAGGTAACTGGATTACTGTAGGTCTGTATGGAGGAACTTTATGAAATTATGCATATGTATTGCAAATTAACTTTGGCTTATAAATATATCCTCCTGTGAGCGAGTGAGCGACAACTCAGGAAGGCGGCCATGTTAAATTCCTGTCATCATACTTTAGTATCACTGTCCAAAGAACGGGGCATGTATCTTATTACTCGGACAGTGACAAGGAGATTTCAATCTTGATAGAAACCCCCTTTTCGTGGTTTCATAATATACTACAAACTATGGACGTCAAGCAACTTTAGTTGTTTACCGATCCGCCTTCACTGACGCGTTTAGTCAGATAGGGGATGCGGCCATAATGTATCATGACATTGAACTTTTGATGTACTACCCATTATTTATGAATGTGTCATGACTTCAGATCTGCTATGTATGCCTACAAATCGATGTGTCAACATACCCATGATGTACTCGTATGTCCCAGTGTGTACGTCTGAATAAATTGTGTAAACAAAGATCCTAACAGTCTGCATTGGTGCCTTGTAGACACATGTGTATGAGTGATTATATTGGTCAGCACACGAACAGTACACCATTCGCGTTAATCACACTCTACACTTCTACTCCATACATACACCATCCTGCGTCGGTTGAAGTGACCAAGTTTAGGGCCTGCTTCCCCTGGAGCCTTAGAGGGAAACTACTGTTTACAGCTGCCTTTGCCTTCCCTAACTTAGGACTAGGGTGAGTTACCCATTTACAGCTGGGTAGACTGGAGCATGCCTGATCTCAACAACTATGTACACATCTTTACAGATTGACACTTTACAGAGCGTGCGAGTGAAAACCATGAAACTTTACAGAGACATAGACGGAATATGTGGATATTAAATAAGGATATAACGAGTATTAATAAGTGATAATAATTCCAAGAGACGGATTGGAAAGAGTTGGTTGCAAACTCTAAAACGCTATAGAATTAACGGTTAACTCAGACGTGCAATGTTTGTAGGATGAACATTGAGTAGATCCTAGAACTATGTTTAATGCCAAGTATTAATTGTGTGCAAACGTTCTGTATTCATTTGGGAAAAAGGACATGTATTAAATATTCAGTCGTCAATGGAACTTGTCTTAATTGCCTGAATTATTCAAGTTCAACTATGTGATGTGACTGTTGATGTAACCCTTGCAAGGTCAGTCCAGACTATCACATTTATCTACAAGATTAATCATAAAACTAATACACACTGCTGGAGAATTATTATGAAGTAATGAACGACACTGAATTAAATAATAATAATTGAATCACACAACAACGGCTCAAAATCTGCAATTGAACTATAAGCCGAAATGGTAGAGATGAATATAATACCTAAAGAATTATTGAAGAGCAACCCAATAACTCACGTCCAACGGGGCTGTATCTGGTAGGGATAACTAACAACAGTTCACCCGTAATATCTGGTGACAGTCCCGAGCTAAGCAAAGGACGGCTATTCTGATTTTTAAAAATCTTGTTAATATCGTTCCTTCTCTGACTTCGGCGGGCGAGCTTTGTGGTGGAAACATATTTTTAAGGAAAAAAATTTTTTCTCCTTAAACTTTTTAAAAATAAATATAATAAATTTTTTTTTTTTTTTTCTCTACCGATAGTAATAGTAGATTTTTTCTAGTTGTTTGACCTACCATTTTATTGTGGCATAGTCGCCTGCATTAAGAGTCTTAATTGACAGATAATAGCAGCGATAGGTTAGCAAATTAATAACGGTAGGAGGTATCTCAGGTAATTTTTATTTTGTGTTTTTCTCGGAAGCAGCTTAGAGTTTTTTTCCCCTTCTTTTCTTCTTCTTATTCTCTCGGCTTAGTAGCATTCAGTTCTTCGACATGGCCGAGAGAGTTAAGCTTAGATCCATGTTGAGGGAGGAGGCAAAGGAGACAGGATTACAAGGAGATGCAGCGAACGTGTTTGTCGACAAGGAACTTGACAGATATGACGCGAAGGAAGCACAAGAGAAAGCAGAGAGGAAGGAAGCGGAAGAGAGAGCAGAGAGGAAGGAAGCACAAGATAGAGCAGAGAGGAAAGAAGCGGAAGATCTTCTATTGGAACACAAGAAAATTGAGGCAGAGATGGAATCTCGGAGGGAAAGAGAGAAGGAGAGACAACGTTTGGAGAGAGAGAAGGAGAGAATGCACGAATTGGCGCTTATGGCTTTAGAGAGTCGGGGTGCTTCTACTTCCAATAATGGAGAGGCGTCTTCACCCCAGTCTCAATCAACTGATCTCTCCAGCACTCAGTCTGCCCAATTAACAGCAATGTCTTTTGTCTTAGAGTCTTTCCGTAGACCCAACGAGAAAATTGACACCTTCCTAGAAAAATTCGAGAAAATGGCGACTCTGTATGGGTTAGAGAGTTCCCGGTGGTGCCTAAAACTTTTTCAGGCACTAAAAGGTAATGCTTATGGTGTTTATGTCAAGCTGGGAAGCAGCCAAGATGACTACGATATGTTAAAGAAGACCTTGCTAGAGCGTTTTGAGATGACCGCTCGCAAATTTCTGCAAATGTTCAGAAACAGCCGAAAGGAGAGCACGGAGACATTTCCACAGTTCTCTTCACGTTTGACGGGCTATTTGACAAAGTGCCTGGAATTATCAGAATTACCTCTTACATATGAGGTAATTCTTGAACTTGTTCTTGTGGAACAGATAAAATCAACTTTGTCGAACGAAACCCGTAGATTTCTGGCTGAGCAGGGCGCAGTCAAGCTTGAGGACATCCTCAATAAGGCGGAATGCTATGCAAATGCAATTGCCGAACTTCCTAGCACAAAACGCAAACCAACAGATGAGCCATCTCGAAAACAAAATCTAGAACGGTCATCCTATTCGTCTAATTCCTCCCAGCACTATAACCAACGAGAAACTAATATCCAGATACCTCCGCAAGAAAAATCGAAATTCTACAAAACCCGATACCCCACCAACAACAACAATCCTGATCAACCCACAATTCCTACATGGCAGCGCGCCACCAAAGTCAAGGCAAGGGAAAGACCCCTACAGCAGGGACGTCTGATCAAACCGGGCCGAATCGCATCGGATGCTTGCATACAGCCTCGCAAGGAAGAGTCAATGTCAGGGAGAGAGACCCTCAACGCGAGGAACTGTACTTTTGAACGGTACCTCAACAATTTGTCTTTTTGACACTGGATTATATTTTGACTGTATTGTCGCCAGGCGCCTAGTCAAACCCGGTCAGGAGACAGAGGACACCGTCAAACTATGTGGAGTTTTTAAGAGCGACGCACCCAGGACGCTTCCTATCGCACTGGTAGAAATACACTCTGATTTTGTCAGAGGGGTTATTAAAGCGGCCATAATGGATGATCCTATCTACCCAGTTATCCTGGGATGTAGATATGTGTTTGTTGGGAGACCAAAAGAGCCGATTGTGGCAGCGGTAACCACAAGAGGGCAAACCAAGAAGGAGAGGGAGCCTGCGCCAAATTTGTTGCCGAATGAACTGAAAGAGGCGCAACAAAAGGACCCTACTCTGGAGCCCTGCTTTAGAAAACTGCCCATGGCTAAGGACCCCAGACTCCACGGAGACATCTTTTCGAAGGATGGCGTATTTTATCGTAGAACGGGCGACCCTGATACAGGAAATAACCAGCTCCTAGTACCGACGCAGTACAGAAGCCAGATCTTAGAAATGGGGCACTCTCTTCCCTTTAGCGGACATATGGGACAAAACGCCACTATTCAAGGAATAAAAACTCACTATTGGTGGCCAGGAATGAACTCTGAGATTATCAGGTACGTGAAATCCTGCTCCCAGTGCCAACGTGTGGCACCCAAGCACTTGACACCCCCGTCCTTATGGGGCAAATGCCAATAGTGGGGACTCCATTCGAACGGGTAGCTGTCGACATCATTGGACCCCTAGAAAGGACCAAAAGAAGGAACAGGTTTATCCTGACCTTAGTCGACACTTGCACTATGTGGGCCGAAGCTATACCGCTAACATGCACGGATTCCAAGCATGTCGCAGAAGCCCTCGTGCAAATTTTTACACGGTTGGGATTTCCTCAACAAGTTTTGACGGATAATGGATCCCAATTCCGTAGCCTGTTAATAGAGGAGATCTTTAAGATCTTGAGGGCCAAACACATCCACACAAGTCCCTACCATCCGGCCGGAAATGGGCTCGTGGGGCGTTTTAACGGCAGCCTCACCATGATGTTACGTAAGCTGGCTCAAGAGAAACCTGAGGAGTGGGACCTATATATCTGCAGCTTTATTCGCCTACAGAGAAGTTCCCCATGCATCTACAGGTTTTCCGCCAGCTACGCTTTTATTCGGCAGACCTATTAAGGGGCCACTAGAAGCCCTACTTCGGTCCCTGACAGACCAAAAGGCCGACGAGACAGTCGTCTCAGCAAGCAAATATGTATCTGAGCTCAAGGAAAGGTTACAGCTATGTTGGGATCTAGCTACAACTAACCTTAAGAAAGCACGCGCAAAACACGCTCAAAGATACAATAAAGCTGCAAAAGAGAGAGAACTCCAACCAGGGGAGAAAGTTTTGTTGCTACTTCCAACCGGAAACAACAAACTTCGCATCGGATGGCAAGGGCCGTTTGCCGTTCTTAAAAAGATCTCCTGCACTAATTACAAGATCTCCATTAAAGGAAAGGAGAAGGTCTTTCACGTAAGTCTGCTTAAGAAATACTTGGAAAGACCAGTGCCGTCCTCCGAGCATCTCTTGGCGGTAGCCATAGCAACGGAAGACGACGAAGATGACGAGAGTTGCATGGAGTATCCACTGCAACAGAATCCTTTAAAGATGTCAAATTCGGCGACAATCTCTCGGAAGAACAACAGACAGAAACCAAGGCGCTACTGAAACAGTACGCTGCAGTCTTAACGGATGTACCTGGTCGAACAAATCTCATAGAATTTGATATGAAACTAACAAATGAGAACCCTGTTCGAACCAGAGTTTACCCCATTCCGTACACTAAAGCTGATGCACTACGCGGAGAAATACACAAGCTGCGTCAGGCAGAAATTATCAGTGAGTCTACATCTCCTTACAGTTCGAGTGTAGTACTGTTGCAGAAGCCCAATAAGGAAGTTCGGCTGTGCATAGATTACCGGTTGTTAAACGCTGTAACGGAATTCCAGCCCGAACCTCTACAGACTGTTTCTGAGTTGTTCACCAAGCTTAGCAAGGCAAGAATTTTCTCCAAGATTGACCTGAGTAAAGGTTATTACCAAATACCAGTCATGGAGGAAGTTAAACCCTTGTTAGCTTTCAGCACTAGTGAAGGACATTACACATTTAATGTGATGCCGTTCGGACTGCACAACGCACCAGGAGTGTTCACCAGGATGATGAGGAAGCTTTTAGAACCTTTGCACAGTCCCCATATCCATATTTTTATGGATGACATCTTAAATGCATCGGAAACCTACGACGAACATATTGCTACGGTCGCTATGCTCCCCAGGAGACTACAGGAAACTGGTCTCACAGCCAGACCTAGCAAATGTCTCATCGGATTTGAAAAGCTAGACTTCCTGGGGCATACTATTTCTCAAGGCTGCACGTGGCCTGTTAGGAAGAATGTTGAGAAAATAGTTGCAGCTAAAAGGCCCCGAACGAAGAAAGACACCCGTTCGTTCCTATCACTGTGTGCGTATTATCAGAAATATATCCGAAATTTCAACGGGCTAACGGCACCCCTGACTGACCTTACCAAAAAAAGGGGTCCTGATAAGGTTATTTGGGATTCGCAATGCGAAGGAGCTTACAGCACTTTAAAAGCACAGTTGTCCGGATACCCCATTTTGAGGCTACCTGACCTCAAGAAACCTTTTGTATTGCGGGTCGACGCGTCGGGTCAGGGCATCGGGTCAACCCTGCTTCAAGCAGATGACACCGATCCGAATCTGTTATTCCCAGTTGCGTATGGCAGTCGTAAATTGAATACGGCTGAACGTAACTACTCCACAGTCGAAAGAGAATGTCTGGCACTAATTCATGGGAAAAGACGTCATCATGAATTTCTTTACGGTACATCTTTTACGGTGCAAACAGACCACGCTCCATTAGCTTTTCTTGGCGCAAATAAGGAATTTAACGCAAGAATCATGCGTTGGGCCTTGCTATTAAGCGTATACTCCTTCAAAGTGGAATATATTCCTGGAAAACAGAATGTCGGAGCCGATTTCCTGAGTAGAAACTGGACTACGGAAGAAGAGGAGGAAACCGAACATACGGATCATCCTAAAGCTACCGATCCGGGCAGCTTCATTGTCATAAATGAAACATGAAAAATGGTTTCATGTCTCAAAGGGGGGACGATTGTGACGGATAGGATGAAATTCTGCTGTCCCGGAATTGACAGATGATAATAAGAGTAGCCTTGAATAGCATCGAGGCCCCTGAATTTGTGTGTAGTTAAATCGCAACGTGTTTCCCACGTGGAATTCCACCACGCGTGCTAATTAGTATGCACAATAGCAACGTGGATTCTCCCCCACGAGGGCTAATTAATATGTAAACAGTTATCATGCGAGGATCCAGGAGTTTCGTTTTGTCTTAGGTTTAGTTAGCCATGCCTACTGCCTATCTCCCGAGCCATGAAAATCAAGCATTTTCCTACCTTTTTCACTCACCCCTTCAAGAAAGCGTTGCCAAGAGGAGACGTAAGCGGTCAGTATCAAAGACGGTTGTAGTCCATAGGAACGAGCAGAACGATTTCTCACCTTCGGTTCACACGTTCATGCGAACCGGCTAAGACGGGGGAAATCGCTGGTGGACCAAGACGAATGGGAAGTCTAGAGCTTGGACTGGCGGCGCAGAAACAGAAAAGCTCCCTGATTTCAAATAAGGCGTGAATCTTCACATGTCGCTATTACTTCTCATTTCATTAACTATATATTGGCATCGCCGAAAATGCAGTTTATCATTCGTTGCCCAGAGATTGGAAGGAGTACTAGCTTATAGTAGAATCTAACAAGATTTCTTTTGGATTTTCTTCTATATTGGAGTCTAATTCATTCTGTGCTACGGTAAAATATATTAGTCTTGAGTGATCTAGTCGGTTAGTTCCTTCATTTATTTCACTGGATTTTTGTGTTAATTTAAACCTATTAAATCAACCCATCACAAAGTTTTCTAGATGTAAATTTAATAATATAACTATCCGTTATTTCCCGAGAAATTAGATGTGTAACATAATTTTTAAACGCTAGGCGAGCGAAATTGTTTAATAACCATATTTCTATTTCACCGCGTGTAAATTTTGAGTTATTAACTGTTCATAGCTAGTGTTAAAAAAACAAACGATACATTAGCTAGTCACTCGTGTAGTCTTTAAATATAAATAATTTAATACCGGAGTGATTTTACAGATCTTACCGAATACCGCGGGTGTTAGAAATAATTAAAGTAGAATTACCTGTTTTATATATTTTCTTTATGCAGGTGGTCAGACCTTGCGATCCAGCGGTTTTTATGTGTTATAGAGAGAGTCATGTTCAGATGGCTTATTGCATCCCAGAGTAATTGTTCCTAACATACAAACATTGACAACTCAACATCTGATGTTGGAGACCCTTATAGGTCCTTCGCACCAACCAGTAGAGCGGTTAAGTAACCAAACCCACGTCAATGCTAAATTGTGGTTTTCTTAAATGTTAAACTGGAACGGGACAATTCCAGAAGAGTTTTCTATATTATATTAAATCATATAAAGTTCCCTGGCCTGATGAGGCAGAACTTAAAGCACAAAAAATCATTTAACCCAAAACCCATATGACAGTAACCGTGTTCCTACCACCAACTTCCATAGAGAACCTTTACGGCTATTTCTTTCCAAGAACAGCCTGGGAGTAACATTCTGCTGTTTTGAGATATTTCCCAGTCATTACGACAGAAGCCTAGAACACAAACTTATTCCCCATTAACTACCAGCAAATCCGACGAAGAAGACCCGCAAGGAAAAATTATAAACCAACGCACCCATCCAGCGAAACTTCGAGAGAATAGCAGTGCCTATACGGAGATTTCTGGGGCTGTACGGGACAAAATTCACAGGGCATTTAATAGTCTTTAATACATTTGTGTTTGATTAATTCCGTGGACGTATGCTGTGTCGGCAGAGGGTAAGTTTGCTTGTTGTGAGCCCTCACTGCATGAATGCTGAGAGTGGAAAAACGGAACGAAAGAATTTAGTTTTCTTAAGTTTACTACTAATATAACACCTTCATTCTTTTATCTATTCTCTCACTAAGTCTGAAGGCCCACGGGATAGTTAAATTAAGGACATATCCTATATACCCGTCCCGTCTACCCCACTCCCATTTGTCAATCAATTGTTTGAGCTGTTGGGTAAACACACCTCGGGTGGGATCATTTTCCTAGTTTTTCCATGTTCCAGAGGGAGGGTCTATGAGAATATTATTGTTTATTTAGTTTCCATTTATGTAACTACCATTTCACCTGATGACACGATAACGATGTATTAACTGTTGTAATCTATTTTTTTCTTTCTAAAGAGATAATAAATTTTATAACCTTTCAGATATTAGTTTGTGGTCAAAACCTTCCCTGATATATATTATATATGCCCATAGTTACCTGTTCGTTTCTAAGTATGTACGTATTTATGTCACAAAATTGTTTGTGTGTGCGTACGAGAGGATAGGGTATTAGAATCAGTATCTAGTGAAAACATACGTCTCCAGTAAGTGTGTCGTACTAGATAGGTTGAGGTTGAGCAATTATTAATCCAAGACTGTAATTTTTCCTACACTCTGTAATCCTCGTAAACAGGACTATTTCTCACTCCTTTCTCTCACTTAGCTTTCACCATCTCACCTCGGCTCGATTGGAACCATAACAATAAAACCTATCTATAAAAAACTAACGACAGTAACATCTAGTTTAGATTGTCCCAGACGGCAATTGGGTGTCAGATGGGAGATAGTTCGGTCAAGCTCGGTATATGGTGGAACGAGATTGTTGATAGGAAGTTGTAGATGTTAAGAGGTTAATAGGGTGATAGGTATCTCTGGATATCTGGTTGGACATCTTGTTTGTTGTGACCATACTTCACCGAGGGGCCCATTCAGCTGGGTGCCCTCTAACGCTTCTGACGTGACCTTTCCGTGGGTGAATATCTATGAGCAGTGAAGCCGACTGACCTGAGTGTGTCTGAAGTACTGTATCTGAAGTCTACTGGTCTCCTGAAGATTGCTGCGATTCCGGTAGTGCACTGTGCTGAGGACTGCTGTGATCCCTGGTGTGTCGAACTGTGAAGTAAACTTTTCACGGGATTTACATATCATTGTGCCTAAGGATTTATTTGTATTATCCAACACATAGACTTGTGAAACTGACTGTGTAGCTGAACTTTCGTGTGAATAGACAGTCGTGCTGCTATTGTGGACAGTGCTGTGTTAGCACCGTGTAGAACAGTGTAGTCGTCGTGATAGAGGATAGTATACCGTGCCAAAGAACTCTACTGTTAGTAACTGGCAAACAGACTTTCAGAGAAGCCTGATTTTCTGGACTTGTATTTTTTTCGGATTGGATGTACAAGTGTGAGTGACGTTTGTTCTGTGCTCATCATTCTTCACCAGTGCATTGGAAGTATCTTGCTCAGGCGCCGTTGGACCTTCAGCTAAGTTTGTGTTTGTAATCGTTGTATGATATCCTATATTGATTTTTCTTCTTTTTTCTCTAAATTCTAAATTTCCTTTTCTGTCTATCTTTCTGATACTATCTATCATACAGTCCGATTTTTTAGTATAGGAGGATAGTTTTATTTTTTTCTTTTCATTTGCTTCTTGAAGCTTGCTTCTTAGTTTGTTGTCTTTTTTCTTCTTATTTTTTGTTCCGTTCCTTTTCTCTACTTTCTGGGTAGAACTTAGTCTGTATGTATAATTGAAGATTTTGATATTACACGTACATATTTTGATATGTTATAGAGTTAATTTTGTTTATAGTTTATTTAGTTTATTTTGACTGGAGTGTTTTGCTAGTGCCTAGTGAGGGGAATAGCTTCAGCACCTCATTGTTGACTGTAGTTGTTGTTTAGTCTATTGTATCATATTATATTTGTTTGTTGGGAGCCGCGCTGGTGTAATGGCTTCGGCGTTGTACTGGCGACCAGGTGTTCATGGTTCAAACCCGGGCGTCGGCGTTTGAAGAAATGTTTACGGCCGGTAATTTGACTGAATAACCTGAACGGCTCCTGTAATAAACCCTCTGTGGATGGGAAGGAGCGAAACTCCTGACCGGGTTGGAAGGAAAGTCCTCAGGTTCCCCAGCCTCGCAATGACATGTCATTGGGACGAAGGGCTGAAAGCCCAAGTGCCGCTGGTTAAGGAAAAAAAAAAATAAATATTTGTTTGTTCAAGGGAGGAAGGGTGGTGAGTTTAATTCATTCTTGGCCTACTTGTGGGAAAAGATTGAATTAGACCGATTCTTTATAGGGTGTGGCGGGGTATGTTTAGTTGTGGAGTAAGGCAGAGGATTTTCCTGCGACTGCCCTACTTAACCTTCCAAGCCCTGTTGGTGTTAGGCGTATTCATGTAGTGTGTATTTACATTGTCGTGTACATTCAGTAATTCTTTTGTTGTGTTTAAGTGGTGTGTTCTATTGTTCCATCTTTCTATCTTGTATATACGTTTACAGGTATCCCTTGTTCTCGTTCGTGTGCAGTCACGCATTGTATATATTAATCTACCTCTTCTCTTCTTGGTCTATCATCTTGTTTCTCGTGACTGGGATTTTGTTTTCGTAGTGTGGTGTGTGTGTTTCTTTCATCTGTGTAGTGCTCATTTTGCCATAGGAAACACTTGTATAACATAAATTATTAAGATTAGTAATAAGTGAAGTATTATCTGAGTATAGCACCAGTGTGGGTGCCAGTAACAGACTTTGAAGTAAAAGTGGATTTATTGTCAAGGTGATATAGTGGTGTCAGAACACCAGAAAGTTTCATCAGTTGTTATTATACAACTGTCGACTATTGTAAGTTTATGTCAGTGTATTACAGAGACAAAATGGTCAGAAAGACCAAATTTTCAGAGTGATGAGACAGTAGCCAAGTGGCAAAGTAAAACTATATTTATACTATAAGAGGTAAAGGTTGATGATGGGTTTACAGTGAGGGGTGGGGTGAAATATACTTACATACACACACACATATATATATATATATATATATATATATGTGTGTGTGTTTGTGTGTGTGTGTAAATTGGAGTAGTGTTATCAATATTGACTATTATTACTACATACTTTGTAAGAAAAGAGTTAACTTATATCTGGTGATATAAGTGGAGTACAAACAGTTGAGTAATTGCATAGTAATTATCTATTGTAAGAGATAATAGTGAGTATTCTGTGTGTACACCATGGACCTACAGGCTTTCATTCAGATTGGTAAAGAATGTGGGTACACCCAGAAAGAACTCATGGATTTTGCTGAAGCAAAATTTTACACAACGGAGAATCAAAAAGCTTTAAAAGAGCAGGAAGAGAAGGAAAGGATTGAGAAACAGAATGCTCTAAGAGATGCTCGAGCTGAAGAGCTAGAGATAAAAAGAAGAGAACTCGAGTTACAAGAAAGGAAAATGAAAGAAGAAAACGAGTGGAAACAGAGAGAGTTCGAGTGGAAACAGAGAGAGTTCGAGTTGAAAGAAAAGAAGATGAGAGAAGATAGAGAGTTAGAGTTAGAGAAGGAGAGAATGAGAATAGCTCTAGAAGAGAAGATGATGGATAAGGAAATACAATTGAAGAAATTGGAAGTGGGTGCGAGTGGTCAGAACTCGACTCCTGGAGGGGCTCATCGTCCTTTTAGGCTGCGTTTGCCGAATTTTAATGATAAAATTGATAGCTTAGATTTCTTCCTTGAAAGATTCGAGGCCGAATGCGTGGCCTATAAGGCTGACAGAGATCAGTGGCCATCTCTGTTATCGACGCTGCTTGTGGGGCCTACGATGGAGACTTTTTATAGCCTCCCGTTAGAGGAAAGGGCTGATTACGACAAAGTAAAGGAAAGGTTGCTCCGGAAGTTCCGTCTGACTGCTGACGGCTACCGGACGCGTTTTAGAAACGCGATGCCAAGCGCAGACCAGGACTTCGAGGACTTTATCTCGAAGATCAAACTTCTGCTGAATAGATGGATCGAAATGGAGGGGATAACGAAGGACTATGATGGCTTGATAGACTTTGTGCTACGGGACAAAGTGTTGTCCTCGTGTTCCAGTGAGTTGGTTGCGTTTTTTCAGGAACGTCAACCAAAGAACATTGAGTCCATGGCCCAAATAGAGCACCATTATGTCCTTGCCCATCCGGGCAAACCTATTCAGAAGTCAGGTCTGCCAGAAGACTTAGTTGCCGGTGTCGGCAAAGTTCAGCGCCATTCTTGGCGAAATCAGTCAGGCGATGCAGACTGGGATCAAGAGCAGAAGTATGAGAAGCGCTTCAGTCTCTATCAGCCACGTAGAGGAAATTATGCGAATTTCCGATCCCATCGGAATGATCGGCCGAGGTGGCAGAACCGACAATGTAAACGTTATAGCGACGGAGGGGGGCGTCAAACGCGAAAGCAGGTACGCTTCGAGGACTCGCAGGACGAAGACCGGTTTTGGTATAAAACCAAACATCCGAAGAAGAGGAGTGGTTCCTCAGAAAGTCGATCTTCCGACTCTGATTCGCGGTCTTCGTCATCGAAAAGCTCCAACAAGAGTTCACGCGATGAGTCGAAGAAGGAGCGCATGTGTTCCAATTCTGGTGGAAATAATCATTGTGCTGACAGGTGTCCCACCCCGATTGAACACGCGAATTCCGCGTTTGTGTTGGACACAATCAATAGTGAAGACTGTGCGGGGTGTCACCCTCTGTTCCATGTGAAAGAGAAGCTAGTGCTACAACTCGGGCATGCGGCACCATTTCTATCGGCAGTCCATGAGACTAGCAAGGTGATTCTCCACGAAAGCAAGGTGGAGAATAGACCAATCCGGGTGTTGAGGGACACTAGATGCACCACAATTGGGGTACGTCGGTCGTGCATCGACGACTCCTGTCTTACAGGCAAAACTGTAAAGTGCACCACGTTCGGGGGCAAAGTTGAGTCTTACCCCCAGGCGGGTATTAATGTGAACACTCCGTTCCTCTCGGGTAGAGTGAACGCGTTCGTTCTCGAGGATCCGATTGCCGATTTAATCGTCGGTAACGTACGTTGAGTGCATAGTGCCGTGGGTATAGTTGCAGGAGAGGCTCCGCAACACCAAAGGTCCGAGACGGATGATCAGGTGGTCGACGTAGCATCACCTGACAAGAAGGTACATCGCGGACGTTTTTCGCGGCAAATACAAAGTGACATGATTGGGAGCAGTAGGAGTATATACGAGGGTCCGATAGCTGATGATCGATACGTTTGGGTGCGTAACGTACCCCTGAGTGCTAGTTGGCGCACACTCAGACGAGTGTTTGACGAGGTCGCACCGGTTAGATTTGTGGAGGTACTGTCGTTACGCGACAATACCAAAATGGCACGAGTGACTTTCGCGAATAGGTGGGGTGCGCGTGATGCAGTAAGGCGGAAGCATTTGTCGTTACTTCAGAACCATCTGCTGATAGTCCAGCAATAGCTAGGGCTAGATTTCGGGTTCGTGTTCAGTAAGATGTTTCGGTTGACGCGAACCGAACCTTAAGAGTCTGACCCACGCCCCCAGTACTATTCTGATATGAATATGAGGATTTTGTAAACCTGTAAATATTATGTAATGCTTTGCTATGCATGTTTATGCTGTATTATTGGATGCTTTGTAGTGTACGTTTTTTTTTTCTTTTTTTTTTTTTCGTACGCCCGCTAATACTCGAATCGACATCTCAGGTTATTGTTAATGTCTAACCTGACATTGATTTTACGTGAGTATTCCTTTTTCTTGTACAGAGACAGGTGTCCCTCGCCATTCAGGCAGATACTCTCCGATTTCGGAGGTACCCATTAGAGCTGGGTCGGCTCAGGAGCCGCCAATCCCTGGTCGACGACACTCATTCAAATGTCCTCGCCAGGTCTCGAGTTAATCCAGTCCAATTCCCGGTCGACGAAAAATCCTCAAATGCCGTCGCCCGGGTTTGATCCTGAATCACCCGGTCGCCAGAGCGGTGTTGTAACCACTACGCTAGCGCGGCTCCCGTAGTGTACGTAATTATGTGCCATGGTGTCTAAGTTGGCACGATACCTGTTGGGGACGCATTTTTTTCCTCTAAACAGATCACAAACCACCCATATTTTTGCAGTCGGCTAAATCCACCAATGCTAAGTTGACACGCTGGGTATTATTGCGGAAGCAATTCAACTTTACTATTTTACCAATTCAGGGGGTACATAACATTGTAGCGGATGTCCTGTCCAGGTTATGAGGTTGGTGTGGGACAGGAGCATCCGTAGAGAGTATTTACATTGGGTTATGGAAGAAATGTATTATAATCGTTAGAGTTGATGTTTATGAAAATGTGTTACGGTACGTGATTTTTGTGTCATGATGCCATAAAGGCAATGTGGATAAACTTATACTCAACGTATGTGTAAATCATGTTATAATATAAGGTATATTTGCAGCGTGCAGAAAGGATTGTTTATACTATGAGATTATGTCTTATTATTGATGCTTAGATATGAATAACTTATATGTAACATATGTTGTGTTGTGATAGACCAGGTTTGGACAGTCGTTGTTATTTTTCACGACTACCAGTACCTGGGGGGATTAGTTCATGCTCATATTGTGTTTATTACATAGGGAGAGAAGGCATGAACGATAATGGTGTTGGACAGCTTTGGCACTCTCTAGGTAGATGAGGAGGTGCTGTCTCGGCATTTTGTTCGTCCATACTCCGAAAGGGGGGGGGGGGCGTGACTCCTCCGGTAGAAGAAAACTTCGTTTTCTTTCTTAAGGGAGGGGGGGGGGGGATGTCACAGTATATATGTTCGACAAAATATTAACTGATTCCGTACGCAAGATCTTTTAAAAGACGCAATGGCCGACCGCTGAGTCCGCAAGATCTTTTAAAAGACGCTGATTTATTTCGTTGTTTCTTTCCATTCTGATATTTTATACTGCCCGGAATTTATCTCGAAAGGAAGTAAACACAAAACTGGGCAAATTTCAACAAGCTTCAACGTCTTTTATTTGCGTTTGAAGGGAATTTTTCACATTTATCTTCATCTTTAATCGTGTTTTGTCGTATCGCCATAATGGCCGAAAACACACAGGATATGTTACTAATATGTGAACAGTGAACACACTGTGTGATCAACCATAACTTTTTTACTTTTTCTGTGTTTCTAAATGGATTACCTGCACAAAGAGAGCAGTGAAACTGTATTGTGATAACAATTTATGTTACAAGCCTTACGTAAGTCGAAGATTTTTGTTCAAAATTTCAAGTTATCTTTTTTCCATGTACATGTTATCTGTTATAACATAAACATACCATAAAATTAGCTAGAAAGGCATATGGATTTATATTGTTCATCCAATGTACTTTAATTTGATATATAATATGTTATACTTAACTCATGATTAAACCCACATTGTCAGTAAACGTAAATTATGTATGTGTAAATTTTTGGGGCTTAAAAATAATTCCGTCCAGAGCTGAAAATAATTACTAGCGGCACTTTTGGTAGATCGGTGATGTGAGTCATGTATGATTTAGTTTTCGCCTAGTCTTAGTACATAAGTTCGCCGGTGAGCGACAGTCATAGTGATGTCCATTCAGGATGGCCATACCAGTGGGCATTATACGTGTATATTAAGTGGTTATTAATGCAAGCTGTATTGGAAGTTGTAGCCAGTGTATTTCACATGTATTATGAGCCGTGTGGGGCTTCATTGTGTGCAATGTGTTATTAAAAGGGAACTTACCTGTTGAAGGTGTTATGTTTAATTATTGTCAGCTATTGTATGCTGTGGTCGCATCCTTAGATGATGAGCCATAGATTAAATAGGTGTCTTGAGTTAAATCCACAGTATAAATAGTTTGTCTGACAATTGGAGTTTTTGATAGCTCATAACAAACGAAGGCGCGGGAAGGCAGGGAATATAATCTGATCATTTTCTCAAACTATTTGACTTGAGAAATCGCTCGCCAAGACACCAGACTGCTACAGTGAAGAATTAGAATTCATAATTCCTTCTTAATATACCGGACACTTTTTATTGGAGTATTTATCAGGACTTACAAAATAGCCCACGAAATCTCTAACATTTTAAATAAGGAAACCGGGACTGAAAAAACTGAAGGACCACACACGAAGTCAGAGAGGGAACTTATTAAATTAACGAAACCCCAGACGCGTGTAAGAGGCCGATTCAAGTCTCTTTTATTCATCTGAGCAAAAAGTCTGTGAGTCAGGATTGGCGTAAGTTGTGATTTACATTTTATATCTTATTCCAACATGTGAACTAACATGTATATATATATAACATATGTATATATTACCATGTGAAGTTTAATATGTGAAACTCGCTTGTAGATGTGAAAGTCATTTGAGGCTGGCAACCTCAGCGTATATAATAGTGATTCGTGAACCACCACTGCACGGGCTGGTCTTTGCTTTATTGCTAGTTTCGTAAAGAGAACTAAAACCCTAATGTAGCCCCAGGTTCCCTATGGAGCAGGGAGGGAAAGATGAAAGAAATGATGTACATTCTAAGTATAATACTTCAAAGCAGTGTAAATGTCTATGTGAAAATATTCATTTTAAAGCAATGGAAGTTTTAAACTTTTCAATCAGTGTAAACATAAATGAAAACATATTCAATTTATATTGTGAACAATTTTCAATCAGTGGAGATGTATATGTAAACAGACTCTATCTGTATTATTAACCTTTTCATTTAAATATAAAGTAACTATGAAAGCTATTATATTTAAATGTAAAGAAAGTTTTATCCGAGAGATTAAATTTAATTCTCATCAAGGATAAAGTCTGAGTAATTGGGATGGTGGTATGGGAAGATAGGAACCCATAACTAAGCGGTAGAAAACGCCATACTCAGAAGAGCGTTTCGTTCTATTCTTTTACCATAGTTATTGGTGGTACCAGCAGAACGTACTATCTCTGGAACAAGAAAGGAAAAGCTTTAAGACGAAGGACCCACGTGGTAGACTCTCCTAGACATTTCTGGGAAATTAGCTACCCCCGACAACTTTTATCAGGAACGAGCGCGAGCAGAGTGAAAAGAACCAACCCATAAGAAGGAACAGAACCGTCATTGGCAGCTGCCAATCTATGCCCCCACTTGAACTTCTTGTAACATCTCACATTCAATAAAGACTGTGCTGATAACTTTTCTTGATCCATAACTATTCAAATTATTTTCCACCTGTTAAAACGTAAAGTGATTATTAAATGTTATTATTTGTAATGTTACAAATTTAACATCGATTTAATCATTTTAAAGTTACTGCATGTTTGTCTCAGTCAAATTACTACGCACACGCTAAACAGAGCTATACTAGAAAAATAGAATTCCACTGAGTAAACCAGGGGCGGGGGCTGAAACGAGCTGAAATTAATAAGTGCTTAAATCCTTCACAAAAGCGTCTGCAGAATTACAGAGTTAACATTCTCAGCCAAAACAGTACTGTTGTCGCTTATTCTGAATATCTTGCGAAGACTCCCTTTGTAATAGAAGTGTTAATAGATAGAATAGATAGTTTCCGGTCTATCCTCCAATACGAAATAACATCAGGGGAGCTGCGCACCGGATGAGGAGAGACGGGTCATCTTGGGACCAGTCAGTCAGTGAGTGAGATCCTCACACAGTGTGACATGAACCATTGCACGTTAGGCGTTATCCACCTTTACAGGTGCGGAGCAACCGTGGCGCATCCCCTTGGATGCTTCTATCTACATCTCTGCCAAGAGTGATCTTGCGCGAAGGTAGATACCTTTGAAGCCCATACTAGATACTCTTGAGTTTTGGCCACTGTTGGACCACTACTGCAAAGCAGGGGAGGCAATACCGTCACAAACTGTTTCAAGAAACATCACCAACACAGATTACATTTTTTAATTAAATGTTGCAATCCAGAAGTGAGTATAGAAAATCTTTTTAGCCCCAACATCCACAAGGACTGCACAAATAGTTAAAGCAACTCATCACAAAGTCACAATTTCATTAGACTGATCCACAAGCTTCGAATAGCCATTTGTATGCCTGCTCTTTCGATGCGCTTTATCAGCCGTCCCCAGAAGGCCACAGATAGACGAGAAAGCAAAGAAATGCGAATGCAAATTGTAGAAAAGTAGATTTATAGTGAAACTACGAAAAGTAATTTTTAAAAAGAAAAACAACGAAGAACAAACACAAAGAATATACTAAAAGGGGGTTTATCCCACAAACCCCAGAGATGGGGACAGATAAATATCAACAATAAGAGAGCGATAATAGGAAGAAGTGTTACCGTATGGCCTACTAAATCGTTTTAGCACTATTGTGCTGTCACTTTTTAGAGTTAGAATAAGAGTACTTAAGCAAGATTGAAACACTAAGTATTTCAGCACGACTAGTTAGTAAAATAAACCCTAGTCACAAACCCATTACGTCATTCAATCATGGTGAACATGAACTCATGACGTCATCAAACCTTGTGTGGAATCCATACAAGTTAGACTGAAAGCCCTTCAGAATAGATAGTTTCTGGTCTATCCTCCAATACGAAATAACATCTGGGGAGCTGCGCATCGGATGAGGAGAGACGGGGCATCTTGGGACCAGTGAGTCAGTGAGTGAGATCCTCACACAGTGTGACATGAATCATTGCAAATTATGCGCTATCCACCTTTATAGGCGCGGAGCAACCGTGGCGCATCCCATTGGGTGATAACAAAAGCCTACGGTTCCAACGTTTTGGAACAAGAATTGTGTTATTCGTAGTCTTCAAGAGATCCCCAACCAACCAGGGAGTTCAGCGAGCCAGCGCTGCACCCTGCTACGATTTGTTTAGTAGTCCCTCTGCTCTTATAGCAGATACTACCGTAAGTATCAGGTTAAAGTCTCGATCGTACATTTTCATTTCAGTTAGGAGTCCACGCTCACAAGACATGCCAAATTCACGGCTAAAGTAAGCAGAAGCCTTTTTTACCTCGAGGCAAATAGTAGAAGTCCCGCCATATCACTCAACGCCATTCATCTTGATTTTTGTTGCTGGTTTTTTTTTTTTTTTTTTTAATACGTCTGGAGATGTGTAATCCATGATCCAGCATGGAATGCCAGAAATAGTAACAACTAAACAAAGGAACTTTTTGTAAGAAATATTGGACTTATCCTTTGATCCCCAATTGAAAGTTTTTGATGCTAAGTTATTGGAATTGCTGAATTTAATTTACTACGATCATGCAGTTGTAAACACCAACATGTACGAGCCTCCAAAACCAACCTGGATTTCCTTATCACTTCTGTAACTACCTTCTCTGGCGGTAGCAGTTATGCAACAGAAGAACACTATCACAATTAGTACAGTGATTATTTTCCTTTGACAACATCAAAGAATGTAACAATATAGGCTGTACTACACAACCAGCCCAGTCATTCAGTACCATATACACTAACGAGGTATTGCCACTTTTTCTTCCCACTGTCACAGAAGAGGGGGCAAAGACGTAAGAATAAGAAGACAGAAAGAAAGAAAAGGAAAGGTGGGAATCACTTAAAGGTTCTACACTGTAAGAACCATGAGGCTCGGGGAACGATATTTCGAAGAGTTAAAATGAAGGTCTGGCATGTGTTTGTTGAAGGCCTATGCTCCTTGGGGAGCTAAAGGATATTGATTGATTGATTTAATATGAAGGTCAGGAACTCGAGCAAACCAGCTATCATTCCGGCCGCACATCTGTCGCAGGGGGGTCGAACATCACAGCACCTGGATGTTCCGGCCTCCACTACTCAGGTTCTAAGGTGCCTCCCAATTCTCATATCCTGATAGCACTCTACCCCAAGTTCGCTTGCTATGGGCTGCCCAGATGACTCAGCCATCAACGAGATAAGCAACTAAACAAAATTAAATATAGCTATCAATAAAACCAGAAAATAGAGAAAAGAACGGGAGTCAGATGTGAAAATGGATAGAGAGGTGAAATATAAAAAAAAAGAATAAAGGTAATCCCATAGTAGATACTGCAGTAGGGAGTGAAGTGTTAAAGACCTCGCCATATTAGGTCCAGCTTTTTTATGAGGTGGAGAGACCAGTTCCCTTACTCGCTGCCTTTGCTTTTCCTAACAAAAGAGCAGAGTCGAGACTGGAGCGTGACGCTACCACTTTTTCGATCCCCGACCCCGATAACTGTGCCGGGAGAGGAAAGCACTATAACCCATTTGCCAGTCCTACGCCTCGGATAGATATAACAATGAACTTGAAAGTTGCAACCAAGGTGGAGTGGGTTCAATTCTCTGCACTATGCAACAGGAGGCCGACACTTGGGAGTGAAGACCCAAGTGGGCCCTCCCCCCCCCCCTTCCCCCTTTAGAGTGTAAAGGAGATTAAGGGGCCGAAACACTTGATCGAAGGAGGGGAGTATTTCTGACGATCAGATTGCCTCCTGTTGTATCGCTCTGTATAGTTTCCTATCATCATCCTATAGGCGGTTGGCACGGAACATGACTTAAGTGTTGGCTGGTTGCAGGCCAATGGTACTCAGGGAGCGGAAGGGTCATGATGGTGGTAGATTGAAGGAAAGCAGAGAAAAACGATTGTCTAATAGACAACAAATGTTTAAAAATTGCTATCAATATTTTATAGTATACTTTCAGATCCTGGAAGTGGGACCCAAAGATGCAGCAATAGAGAATGCAGTCAGCGACCCATAGCTTGACTGCTTGCATCAGGGTCAGCGAACCAGAGCTGACCAAGACCCTACTCCACCTCCACGTGGTGGTCCTGGAAACAGATTGCATCACTGCAATCTGGCTGAGCGAGTAGGGATCGCAGTGGGAAGGCAAACCCGGTCCCAAAAAATGCCGCGCTCAAGTCGGATGTGTCGACCGAATGGTGCAGATATCACAGCTTAGGCGTAAACAGGCACAACGCAACCAACGTCCTTTTCAGGACGAACGAGGAAGAAGGAAGAAGATCCTGGAAGTCAAAGGCTAAACACTAACATGGCGCAGGCAACGAAGTACCGGCGAGCCCCACACAGTCAGAATAATAATAATACTATTTCGGAAGAAAAAAAACAATTGAAAGAAAATAGTCAAACCGCTCTGATAAATAATAAACAAAAATGAGCACACCATTATACAAAAAAAAAAAAAAAAAAAAAAGAAACTACGCGTTAAAAATACACTACTAACTACTCACAGTGTAAGGAAAAACAATAAAATAATACAAACATTGGGACACGGGAAATTCGCGTGTAACAATAGTAAGAAAACAACAAATTCTACCACAAATTGTCACCACCAACAGTAATCAATTGCAAATGACAATAGGTATTTAAATATAATACAAAACTGAAAGTGAAATGACACTAAGTACCCTAATTATAACCGACAGGTGATCATTATTCATCACTTGTTAGAGAACGACACTGCAATAGATAAATCATCAAAGTTAAGACTGTTGGAATTTGGCATCAAACGTCAGGCTAGCAGAGATGGACGAATGAGAGGATGCATCCGTCGTGTTTATAACCAGCGAGCTACAGGAACAGTTAGCATTCACACTCTTCGACATTTACTGAGGGAGACTGAGCACTTATGGGTTTGCCCGGAGTGCAAGGATCTCGATTCTGTTCAACAATAAAAATTATAACCGACATTTAGGTTGAACGGGATAGATCAAGATGGGAGATGAGCGGAGGCAAAAGATCATCTGATGCTAGCCCGCTCTCCTCACATTTCCCTTTTAAAACTATCTAAGGCTGGGCTAACGAGCTGGAGTAAAGATGGCTGAAGGCCGGAGACTTAGCTAATCAGCACACACTGGCAAGATCAGCATAAATACACTATACATTATTAGTGCTTTCCAGATCCCCGCAGAGAACACGTTTTCAACAAAAATATGCCAAACGTTCCAGTGCTGTGCCATCCGTTCAAGGTCTTTCCATGTTTTTTTAATATACCTTTCATGTCTTCCACAACTTTTCTTCTCCGTGTGTTTTGAGCCTCCCTCTATGTCTTTTACCTTGGGGATTACAGAACGGGGACTGCTTTGTAGTGTCAACAACTGGTTTTCTTGATGAGTGTACTGTCCACGCTTCACCTCCTGTTCCAAATTGGAAACAATGAAACCCGGCGCGGCGGAGGGACAACAAAGGGCTTGTAGCCGATGATAGGGTTTTAACCTCTTAGATGTCGAGTACAGAGCGAGATAAGGAACAATGGGCCCGACATAATGGTACGCGTGACACGCAAAGCGACAAAAGACAGAAAGCTTTCTGACAGATGCATTAGCCGGCCAATTATTAAACACCTGCATCACGGCATTGAAAGTTGTTGCGAGATCCCACCACTTTTTAGCTAGTAACTCGCCCTGACTGGGGACAAGAGAGAGCCAAGGCCTAAGCCACAATATGGAGGCCTAGCGATTGGTTTAGAGGCGGGCGAAGTTTGTCGTCACAGGCAAGATTTGGGAACATATGGGCGATTTAGGAATATAATGTACCGCGGAGTCTGTCAGAAAGCAGTACAGTTTCAACAGCGTGGTGTAGATAATATCCCAGGGCATAATCTGCAATTAATTCAGTGTGGATAAAATAATTCATACCTGTGATGTATTGTGTTCTTAAAGGAGTTTGCTAACGGGAAAAGGGGGTTAGTCAATCTTTTAAATTCTATTAGTATGTTTTCTTAGTCTTTAGTTATGATCCCTTTTGCACTTAGCATCATAGCTAAATGTGCGGAAGACAGTTTTACAATTAATCCTTCTCGTAAATGATTAATAAAATCAAAAGATGTTCCTCTAAGATGATAGGAGGTAATTGAAAGTCCATACTTCATCACCATTACAGACTTACATGTGCCCACACTCTCATGCGCAATATATTTAACACTTATCAGGAGCATCTCATGTCATACATAATCACTAGAGAATTGAGCTCATCATTAGCGAGGAGTATTATAAAAGAAAGTCAACCATTGATATTAAGTGTGAAAACTTACGAAGACTTTTGTATGTCTTCAGTCCAACGAAAGTCTGAGTCTACACATTACGTGTTTGGCGTCTACCAGACAGAAACTAGCAAAGTATACGCCTGGATAGCAGAATTCACAATTTAGGACATCCTTCGCTTCCTTATTTAAGAAGGAAGATTTCTCGCCCACGTTTTACACTGGGATTGCACGGCATTTTATTCGCCTGCTTATCAAGTGCTCACAAGTTGATTACATATTGAAATATCAAGTTCAACTCACTCGAAAACTTACCGCATGAGTCAAGCTAAATTAAGCGCAAGTTGACCCTCATATTTATAGCAAGTTCAACACACTCAGAAGAGCGCAATTTAAGAATCAAGATTCCATATTTACAAGCTGATTCGCATATACAGCTAGCAAGCTCACCTTACTCCAAAGCATATTTTATGAATTAAGAGTAAATACCCAAGTTGTTGAGTCTACATACCAAGATCATTTCGTGTAAGAGCGCCAGTTTAGCCAGTGCCTTTCAGGGATTAGACCGCAGCCATTTTTTTTAAGACAACAATCAACTATTTGTCAACGCTACAGATAGTGCCAAACATTGAAGGACTTATATCGTCAAAGTTTTCATTGCACAAAGGCTTTCATCAGTACGTCCTATTGTTGGAGATAACCCACACAACATCCCATTCACCTGCCTGGGGCAGTCTACGCATACATGTGTATCATCATACACGGCAAAAACATTAAGAGACACATGGACAGTGTAGATTAGACATCAGTTTGGTAACAAGTATCATATCACATCATCATTTCGCTTCACGTAGGTTCATTCTCCTATTTAACTAACTACATTATTTACATCTCATCTGCGTGTGTGTGTGAAATGTCTTCACCATCAGCACGTTGTAATTACTACTAACCCTACATGTGTAGATATTTAATTAATAAACCCAATAACCGTTTGATCATTATTCAGTTCGTTTATGTATCACTCGTGCTGTCGGTGTTAAATATTTACATATAGGGAAAATTCTACATTTAATTGAGATTAGAGGCTCTTTCTTTTACGAGATTTGAGGACAGAAGCTAAGGTCGTGGGAAAATAAAACACTTTTCATAATTTACTAGAAAACTCTATCCAGTGGAAAGCATTCGCATTCTTTTCTTCTTGTCCTTATCTCGAATACGTCTATTTCTTTCTTAACGAGACAATTTCTGGAGACCTTCATCATAATATCTCATAGGCCATCCCCAGCGACAACTACTGTTGTAGCTACACCAATATCAACTTACGACAACTGCATAAAAACACAGTATCTTCAACAATAAAGCTAACCGGCGTGAAAAAGCACCATCTACAGCAATAATATAGAACATAACTTAGAGTATACACTGTGTGGAAATAATTGTCACAGCGTAAAAAATGCGGCCTGTTATAACCAAAAGATCCATGACTATTGTTGATGATTAAAAGGCTGGTGATGCGTAAAATAACGTAGCGAACACCTAAGGGAACAAACTGTAGCTCAGAGTTTGCAGTCCAGAGTTACGTGTATGTGCTATTTCTGGAATAGATGTCCCACGCCATGATTTAGATTGAGCCCACCAATCAAACAACGAAATTAACAGAAACACCGAAGAATTGAATTTCATCATTCATCATCAGTTCCACTTTGGTTTTGTGTGTGCGTGCGTGTGTGTGTGTGTGTGTGTGTGTGTGTGTGTGTGTGTGTGTGTGTGTGTGTGTGTGTGTGTGTGTGCGTGCGTGTGTGTGTGTGTGTGTGTGTGTGCATAGAGCCACCAGTGCAACTTTTCCTTTGCAAGAGAATGCACCAAACCAAGTATGTGTTCTTGCATCGGTGGTTTATGTAGAAATTAGCTTTACGTCATGAGGTTGCCAGATCTTTGCACAACCTCATATTATTTGCATTTTACCACATTCCTTTGGGAGCAGTTGTAATATTCTTTCTTTCTGTCTCACCAGAGGCCCCGCCCCCTTTTAACCAGACGGAGCGGAAAATAGAATTAGGAGACGAGAAAATTCGGTCGATGATATCACAGGAAGTTACGATACAAAAAAAAAAAAAACAACAACAACAACAAAATAAAAAACGGTGGAAATTCAGCTGTAAAGAGAGAAGCCAGTACTAAAAATATCTAAATGAGAAATGCAAGGTCTGAGTGCTAGCTTCTAACCCTATGCGATGATATGTACCGGTACAATTTATTAATCCTTGATTATTACAAGGAGGCTATAATTAATAATCATTGATGATTACAAGCAGTCCAAATATAAGAAAAGAGTTGTTTTTTTCCTCGGGAAGTGCACAGTATAAAACTTCGTGAAGTGCTAAGCAGGGCCTGATTAAGCCAAGAAAAGCCTCTAGGCTTTTTGGTGTTTGGGCCCACCTTCAAATAATAAGCAATAATTTTTTTTTTCAAACCCCTTAGTATAATTGTTTTAACTTATGCACGGGCCTCCAGGAGCTCCGGGCCACAAGGCTTCTCCTTACTTAGCCTAATGGATAATCCGGTCCTGGTGCGAAGTAGAGTCTCTTGGAGTGGACCGTTTGATGAAGTTCGAACTGGAAAGTTCCGCGAAGTACCAAGTGTAAAGTTTTCGTAAAGTGTGAGGTAAAAGTACCATTAGGTGAGAAGTGGAAAGTTTTGGTGCAATCAAACTGCTGGAAGATATAGCAAATACAGAAGACCTTCTTGCAAAAGAATAAAAAGTATTTGAAATGAGATATGTGGAAGTAATGGAGAAAAGAGAACACAGGCACAAAGCATGTAAAAAACAAAAGCAAAACCAGAAGTGATAGAGCCAAAGCTCATGAAGTATATATAAAAGCGAACAAAGAGGTATGAAGAAACATCAGAAGGGACAAGAAGAAATATATCGACGAGTTGGCAAGAGAAACAGGGGAAATTGCAGCCAGAAGGAAATATGAGGGACATTACAACATCACAAAGAAGTTAGGGAAATACAAGCAAGCAAATGGCCTAATCAAAGTCAAGAAAGGAACATTGCGTAGTCAAATACATGAGCAAATGAAGAGGTGGACAGATTATTTTTAGGAGTTTCTCAATAGACCAGGTTAACACAATATCCCGTAGACATGCAGCCAGCATAAAAAGAGCTACTAATCAACTGTGAAAGACCAAGGAAAATAAATAAAGCCATAAAGCTCCTGAAAGAAGGAAAAGCTGCTGGCCCAGATGTCATTCCAGTGGAGGCCATCAAAGAAAATATTGAGACCTCTGCATTGATATTTTACAAATTACTTGGTAAAGTCTAGGACAGAGACGAAATACCAGCAGAATGGAGGGAAGAATACCTGGTAAAATTGCCTTAGAAGGGAGATTTACAAGCGTGCACAAATTACAGAGGATTAATGTTACTATAAGTATCATAACAATATTAAACAGATTCATCCTTGAGAGGTTAAAAGGTCCACAGATAGACGTAGCAGGTTTTCGACAAAACAGATCATGCACAGACCAACTAGCCGCATTAAGAATAATAACTGAATAAAGTCAGGAATTTAACTCACTTCTTTATATTGGATTTTTTGGACTATGAAAAGGGAAGTGCCAGTGGAACAAGAGATCAGAAGACGACGCTGGCGATGGCTAGGGTACGCACCCAGGACAACTGTTGATAGTATTACACGACAGTCCCTGTTCTGGGATCACCTGGGTAATGGGGGTAGAGGGTGATCAAAGAACACAATACTTCTTGGGATGCTGAAGGGTAATGAATGAGTGATAAAAAAACATAGAATAGAGCAGACAAATAAGAGACATCATTGTATATACGTTAGTTTAACAATGAAAATGTGTTTGGGAAAACGTCTAGGTGCCCGCAATATAATCGACAGTATTCACCGTAGTAGGGGTTTGTGGAAGCAGAAATTGACAGAGTACTTTCCTGGAAGCAGATATGAACGTTCAGAAGTTTTAGAGATGGGCTGACATTTTCATCAGCTTCGTTCGCTCTCAAATAACTACAACTATCTCTGTTATAAAGTAGGCAGTCCGTTATCTCTCGTCACCATTATATTTCTCCCTCGACTGAGTTGGAGATGGCCAGTCAGCCACCCTGCTTCTGCCCCGGAGCCGAGGTTTTGGAGGACACATTCTAGTGTTTGTTTGTCCCCCTCACATGGACATATATTTGTCTGTCCGATTTTCAGTTGACATCTGAGAAATGAGAAATGTATTGCAGTGGAGAGATTGAGCGGTGTGTGATGGGAAAGTAGGCGTGTTTTAAGATAAACGTAATTTCTCATAGCCTGAAGGCACTTTTTTTAAACGTGATTTCCGAGGTAACGAGAAGTTGTAAAACAGAGTTAATGGGAATGAGATAGTGGAATAACAGGTATCGTAACCAGGAATTCTGTCATGTTTTAGACAAGGTTATCGTGAGAAGGCCTGGTTATCTGACAACAGGTTTCCGGAGGGGAGGAATGGTCGACATTTTAATAACTACTCTCTGTTCAATTTATAATGGAAACATTATATTGGGGAAAGATTTTGATCTGGCCAGAACAGATTACAAGGTCATGAGTGCATGTTAAGAATAAGAATATAGAAGATATTTTAAGAAGCGTATTTATATAAATAGTTTTGCCCACTTGTTTACTTTCACGTTTAATTCTTTCGTTGTTTATATCTTCCCTTCTTTCATGCTTATCCTCAAGGGACCATAGTGCTCTGATAACATTGCATATGTATTCTGTGCTCCAAATAAATGATATCAGATTGTTAAAACCTACGAAAATGTTTCTGTATGTATGTATGTTTTATCACTTAAATTAAGTGATAAAATACTGTCATTTGCTGTGAGGTCGAGGTTACAGTTACTTGAATGCGAAAGTCTTTTACATGTATAGTCATACACGAAAAAGTGCAAAATATGTAACCACCCATACGAAACAGTGTCACATTTATTAAATGGATGTACCACATTTAAAACCCTATACCAACAAAGGCACAATAGAGTAGTAGACATAGTTTATGAGAAAGTGAAGTCCTCAAACAGTAATAATAGTGACATAACAATAAATAAAGAAATAATAGTTAAACCATCTCTTTTCGGCAGCAGTAATATCTCATTTAAATCACGTGCCGTAAAACCTGATTTAACAATAATCAATCAACAGAGCAAAACAGCTTTTCTAATAGAAGTAGCAATACCATATGATGCACATTTAGATAAATGTTACTATAGCACGTTTCACTAGCTTTGCCCAACTTCAAAATGCCATATCTCAGCGAATATATAACGCCTATAAGTGAAATTTTGTGTGTGAATTTGAAATGGTATAGACCCTATGAATTAAATTTTTCATTAAAATGCGGCCATTGGTTTCAATTTTCGTTTCTTTGCGATATAATATAAAATCCTATTTGCCAACACACATCACACGCACACATATTGAAATGTTTACAGTAAATTATACGACCTCATTTGCACATTTTTGGTTTATCAAGCAATTGGCATGATTTTTGAGTGAAATTGCGTGAAATCGCACTTCTTGAACATAAAACAGTTTATATCCGGTGCAACGCACACATTGTCAATCAGAGGTGTGTCTACAAAAATTAGTGTGTGATTAAGAAGGAAAAATGAGTCTGCGAGTACATTTTATGACATTACAGCAAATCACAAATAGGATTTTTAAGTATTTCTGCAATGAAGCTACTCGAGGAAAACTATATCATTCTATTTCAAACCCACAAAAGAGGACTATTCACGCCTTGGGGATAAGCAAACGATCATTGCACCGCTGGATAGCGACATCTGAAATGTCTAATTCCAGTGTTTTACACACGAAAATTAGGCCAAGAGTGGTGGATAATTTTGACAGAGAATTGATCCGCAGAGAAATTTGCAATATGTTTCACAATAATGAGGCAGTGACTTTAAGGAAATTGAAAATTTGGTTAAGAAAGAATAATGACATTGATATTTCCAAATCTACGCTATGGAGGACTATTAGGAGTTTGGGATTCACTTTTAGAAAATATATTGGTAGTAGAAACCTTATTTGTGAGAAGCCTCATATAGTTGCAATGAGAAGCAAATATTTACGCGAGGTCAGAGAAATGAGAAGAGATTGTTATGATTTTGTGTATTTAGATGAAACTTGGATCAATGCGCACCACAGTAATAGACGAGAATGGCTATCATCTGATGGAACAACTAAGAGACTAGTACCAAGCAGCAAAGGACAGCGCCTAATAATTGCACATGCAGGAAGCAGCCATCATGGGCTTCTAAATAATACTGAACTCATATTTGTTTCAAAATCCACAGATAATAGGGATTATCGTACAGAGATGAATGGCAAGATATTTCAAGATTGGATTGTGAATCATGTACTTCCTTCATTGGATAGACCGTCGTGTTTGATAATGGACAATGCTTCATATCACAACTTTGTGGCACCAGAAGATAAAGTTCCTAATTCATCAAGTACTAAAGATGTAATAAAGATTTGGCTGACCAAAAACAACATTCCATTCAACGAAATGTCCCTGAAGCCTGAATTACTTGAAATTGTAAAAAATACACAGCATACAAAGATATTTCACATAGACAAGGCAATCCATGAACATGGTCACAGATGTTTAAGATTGCCTCCTTACCATTCTCACTTAAACCCAATAGAATTAGTCTGGGCTAAAATTAAGGTACAGGTAGCAACAGAAAATAGGACGTTCAAATTAAAAGATGTTGAAATACTTACAAAAGCCGCCATTTCGAACATAGCCAGGGATTATTGGAAGAAATGTGAGAACCATGTGTTACAAGAAGAAGAGGAATATTGGACGAATGATGGTTTGTCCTTCATTCAGCCGAGATTGATTATCAATTTCTCAGAGACATCTGATTATGATTCGGATGAAGTTTAATTTCTTTAAAGATGACCTTACCGTTATTTACAAGCACAGTAGAGGAGAAACTTTCCATTATGATATTTATGAACCGCAAAGTGGTGATACCTATTGAAATAATTAGATCAATGAAGGTCCAGTTTGGTAGCGCATTAAATGTCAATGAAAAACAATGTCACGAGTATCTCCCATGCAGATCATTTAAGAAATCATCTTCAACAGGTATTCATATGCAAACGTGATGGCCACATTATTGTAATAGTAGACACGCCTATGCCTATTCAATTCACAGAATCTGTGACTGAAGTGGTAAAATTTCTTTTTTCGATACACAATAATTAGTATGCCGACAAAGATCAAAAGATTTCATCCGTTTATGTGAACTGGACAAGATGCAAAAATATAAAGTACATATTTGTTGGGTCTAACCCAATATAACATCGTATGCAAAAAATGGCATTAATACGTTCGACGGTTAATCAGATAATTACATTTGAAGTTGGGCAAAGCTAGTGAAACGTGCTATAACACAAATTTGATAAGTACTATCCACTGAATGCGGAAGTTAACAAACTAGGCTATCGTACACATGTTATCGTACTAATAATTGGTAGTTTAGGACATGTGCATGCAAAGTATGTGAGTGGATTAATGTCACTGGGGTTGCGGAAATTTGAAGCAACAGTTTTATGTAAATTTGTCAGCATCAGTGCAATTATAGGTTCTTACAGAATATGGAAACATCGATGTAAGAAGCACCCATTTTAAATTGCTGGAGATTGTTTTCGCACTTTTGTTAAGTCTAATCTCCATTGTGCTCTGTTTAATATACCAAATTACTGTTGTATTTGATTCTATATTTATTATTGCACTCCACTACCTGTCAATGTATTTTATGGCAAATAAAGATTCTGATAAAACCCGCATGTAAAAAATACCCATATCGATCTACTTGAAAGATATTTCACAGACATTTTGTAAATTTAAAAAATACTCCTTTCTGGTATGTTGTGCCATATCATTACATGCCAATGTCTTTTAGTAAGATTAAAGATTGTTATATATGTGTAACACAAACATTCGATGCAAAAACACCCACATAGAAACTACTTAAGACGTCTTCCACACTTTATGTAAATTCTAATGATTCTCCTATATGCCATGTTGTATTTTATTATATCATGTCAGTACATATTAATGTATTTTCTGGAGAATAAAGATTCTGATATGTACGTATGTATGTATGTGTATATATATATATATATATATATATATATATATATATATATATATATATATATATATATATATATATATATATATATATATATATATATATATATATATATATATATATATATATATATATATAATGTTAAAAAAAAAGAAACGCAAATTTTTGGTGTTACTTTTATAAAAGATATTCGCTGATTGGACATCAGTCAACCTATCGACTGTGTCCATCTGGTCATTAACTTCTCGTGGTTACCTGAATTGTACTCACCTCATGATTCGTGAGGTCATGAAAGAGGTCAAGGTCAAAACAACATTTTTGACAATAACTCGTAACAGGTTCATGAGAATCCCGTGAAACTTACTGAACACAAAACCCTCTGACCATATTATTGAATGCCTATAAAAGATTGACTCTCCTCGAATAATTTCAGTTGAAAATTCAATGCGCAAGTATGGCTCATCTCACTACAGAACAACGACTCATCATCATTGGACGTTTACAGACTGGACAGTCACAAAGTGTAGTGGCCAGACAATTTACTGCGGTTAGAAGCACCATTAGTCACTGTTGCTGTCATTTTTGACGGTGGGAAAAACACCAACCTAATTTATGTTTGGTTTAATGTGATCACAGAGAGATAACTGTTTATTATCTTTCTGTGACAGGTTTGACTGGTGATTATCTTCCCCTGTCTTATGTTGTCCTGTCTCAGGCAATGTCTTATAGTTGACATGTCTTAAGTCTATTTATAGGACCATATACGGAGTATCTTTACCACCCGTTTGGGCGGAAACGCCTGGTCTGGTTTAGCCTCGATCTGGTCTATGCTCTTTGGGCATGCGCAGGTCTTGGCGCAAAAACCGAGAGACTGATGATTCAATCAGAGTGTACCTGAGGCTTAGAACGGATGTACCGATCCGTAGATTTCTCTCTGCCAAGTTTCGATATGGATTTGGAAATTCTGGGAATGACTGAATTGTCATTCTTCCTTCCCTGAGTGATTCGTTATGCCAGTATTGGCTGTGTTGTGTTACCTTAGAGTGTAAGGATTCTTTGAGAAGGTAACTGAAACATTATTCGATCTTTTTCGTCTCGATTAGATCTTAAAGGTACATTTATCGCTAATGGCGACATTGTGAGCGAAGCTCACGAGGAGTTAATATACTGTACCCCAGTATGGCTACATATTTGAAAGACTAGGTCTAAGTTGACCTGTTATACATATAAGCCTAAGAATCAACTTAATGGATCCGCAATGCAGGCGGAATATTGTTTGGCAGAAATATATTTATTCTCAGAAGTTTATGTAAACTGAGAGTCACCTGATTATCGAGGCCCGCGACCCGTGACCTGATTTCGTCGTCATTATATTGGTCCGTGTTTACGGCCAATCTTCTTCACCAGAATGAAGTACCTGGCATGTGAGGCCAGAATGAAGTCTTTTGCTAGTTGTAGGACAATAGCATTGACTTTGTTAAATAACTGATATCGCCCGTACTAGGCAATATATTTGCTAGGGCTTACCTGACGGGGCTCAGTCAGGTATTAGAGCTATTGCATGAACAGTAATTATTGGTCAAGACATTGTTAATTGTCTAAGCTGTTCGGGATCTGTGATACCTGATGTTAACCTTCATAACTACACATATAATGTCCATGATCTTGTACTATTGACTGTTTCGTCTGTCATCATATTATCGTACGTCATGAATAAATATTGTAAACGTCAGCAGCATTCCCTACTTCACTGACTTCTACTTGTGGTTGTGTGAGTCTATTGTGAAGTCGTCCAAGAGCCTATATGGCCTTCGTGTTGTCGGCACTACTATTCACTCACCTACACGATCAACCACAGTCTTATACAAGTACTACACGTCTGTATCTACACGTATGCTGACACTATGAATGTCTCTACTATACCCTGGCGGCACCTCATGCCAGTGACCTAGATTACACCACATCATTGTGACTCGCCCACTCTGCCATCTTTACAACACACGAACACAAACGGGCAGTTATACATCTGGAGCAAATAGGACGTTACATCTCTACATCTCCAGCCTTAAACAGACAGTAAACAGACTTTTACATCTGGTGGCCCAGATTCGTGGGTTTTTTGTCAACGACACGTATTTTCCTGCCCACATCTGGATTTATACATCCGGAAGACAAGATTGACAGTTAGTTGTCAGCTACACAGGACAATGGGAAATAGGTCAACGTCTGCTGACCGACGTAAACATTTATGTATGATACAGAATCGCTACATGGACCACAGCTGCTGCAGAATTGCTACATGGACCACAGCTGCTACAGGTGTGCTACATAGACCACAGTTGCTGACGAATTTGTTTAACACTGTGACAGTCGTCGACGGACATATGTGTCAAAGTTCACGTCACAATTTAACGTGCAAGCTCGGATTGTAAACATAGAACAGTTCAACCTGTTGTTTACTTACGACATTCTACAAACATTCTCAACTGAAGTCGAGTATGGTTTGATAGCTTCACTTTGGAGACTACTACATCTGTTGTCAAGTTACGGTGACCTTCAACGGTGGAACGTCTACCAGTGTGTTTAAAAGTGTACTGCATTGAACTGCATCTTTGCGGTTGTAGAGGATTGCGCTTAAAGATAAGTGGCCTGTTTTACGTGTTAAACTGAGCCTTTATTTTGTGTGCAACTGAGCCTTCCTCGTTACACATTCATTATATGCATTCTATTGTTTATTTGTTCTTTGTTTACTTGTTGAGTTAGTGTGTATTTTTTTTCTGCGGGTTCAAAGGTTGGAGGGTCTTACAGTAAATATCCCACTCAACCGAGGGTTACTGTAAGCGTTCTATAGGGATTGTGCATATTTCCCACAATGGAAATTGCAAGCGACTTTTGTTGCTATTTATTTTTTTTTCTTAGCTGTGACGAGATGTGTTAGTGTTGTTTTCGTTATTTTTTCTCCGTACTTTAGTTTTTGATTCATTTTGTTTGTATTCGTCTGCCTTTTTTTTCTATTGTTAATTTCTATACACCCTTTTGTTTATACACTGTGTTGTAATTGTATTATTGTGAATTTTTCGCAGTTATCATTGTAATTTTTTGCAACATTTGATTTAGTTAAGCTTTATTTTCTTTTGACCTCTGCGAATGTTTTCGTTTGTTTAGATGCTTGTCTTTGTTTAGTTATCGTGATATTGTTGATATACAGTCTCCATGTATATCTGATCATATACTGTTATTATATGATGCAAATTATATACTGAGCTGATTAATGGTGACTTTATAAACAAGGTAATTGTACTTACTCTTTGTAAAAGACTTATCTCCCAATGAGGTTGGGATAACTTGTGTTGCTATTTCAGAGAAAACAGAAAATGGAACATGAAGAAAGACTCATGGCTTTGGAGATAGAGAAATTAAAAGTGATGAATATGGGTAGTTCTCAAGCAACTTTTTCGAACACAAAAGGTCATGACTATAAGGTCAAACTTCCTCCTTTTAATCCTACAAAAGATGACATAACGTTCTATCTGGATAGACTAGAACTTAATTGCGTAACACATAAAGTAGATAAGGCACAATATGTTGGACAACTGTTGAATTTACTTACAGGTGAACCATTAAATATTATAATGGCAATAGAAGAACATGATAGGACTAACTATGAAGTTGTCAGAGCAGCCTTATTGAAAAGATATCAGCTTAAAGAAGATGATTACCGTCTTCGTTTTAAGACTATGTTACCAGAAGCTGGTGTAGAGTTCTCAGACTTTATTACAAAGATACGTCTTACTTTCACTAGATGGATTGAGTTGTCTAAGACTGAACATACTTATGAAGCACTTATGGACTTGTTACTTAGAGACAAAGTAATGTCATCTGTTAATGAGTCCTTTCTTGCCTTTATACACGAACGTAAACCTAAGGACATAAAGAAATGGAACAATATTGTTGCCAATGTGTCACTGCTCATCCACAACAAACTATTAGCAATACTAAGATTAAAGAAAGTTTACCCGTGGCTTCTGCGACTCCATACAATTCTAATTTCGGAGGTAAAGTTAAAGGTACTCAGCGCAACTTTGATAAGAAAAGTAAGCGTAACTTCGGACAGGATCAAGGTGATTCATCCCATAGATGCTCGTCTTCTAGGAATTGGAGGCGATCTGATAGCCCTCATAATTATGGTTCCAACAAATTTAGTAACTTTCGAAGAGGTAGCCACAATAAAAACTATCCTCGCCATAATTCTTCAGGAAGACAGCAATATCAGTCTGATAGATATTCTCATCAAGGTGTAAATCACAATCACAATTGTGAAAACTGCGGTTCAAACCAATATAATAATAGCAATAGGGGTAATTGCCATAATTCCAAAGGAAATAATAATCGAGGTAGATGGCAGCACAATAATAATAGATCATGTCATCATGCTAACTGTGCTGAACAAGAGTCACAAGGAGTTAGTAATGAACAAAACAGTAGTAAACCTAACGCTAGTGCTGTTACTTGTTCTGCCTTTGATTTTGGGAGAGCATCTCATTGCCCACAGTGCATCACTTTATTTGAACCTACTACTATATCCACCTTGAGTTGCGGTCATCCTCTGCCCGCTCTTCCTGCCGCAGCGGCGCATGACGGGAGAGGATCTCTTATTCTACATAGGGGGCTAGTGAATAATGATCCAGTCTCAGTCCTCTTTGATTCTGGATGTACCACTATTGGGGTTAGACAATCTCTTGTATATTCTTCCTGTGCCACTGGAAGAGTGATCAAATGTGTAACATTTGGTGGCACAGTGGAAAAATATTCTACTGCTATCATCCGTATAGCTACTCCCTTCTTTACGGGAGAGGTCCAAGCGTGTCTGCTTCCGAATCCTATTGCGGATCTTATCGTCGGACTTATACACGGGGTTAAAGAGTGTACCCCGCAGCAGATTATTGCTTGGGAAGAACATAACTTGGAAACTGCTAATGCAGTTATCACGAGAGCACAGGCACAGAATATGCCTCAGACTTCATCGACCGAAGGTGATGAGGTACGTGATCAAGATGATCATGATGTGATGTCACGTGACTCGTTTATCAAAAGTCAACAAGAAGACACTTCGTTAAAAAAATTCTTCGTTCTGGTTAAAAATGGTGACCCAAATAAGAACACAGATCACAAATCTTGGATCACTATGAAGAATGGCGTACTAGTGCGTATGTTACAACACTCAGACATGTCTATACATTCACAAATTCTTGTTCCGAAAGACATGAGAGTTAGAATACTGCAACATGCTCACGACTCCCAATGCGCTGGTCATATGGGATTTTCACGTACGAAGTCGAGAGTTCTTGCGGCTTTCTTTTGGCCATTCGTAAACAGAGACATACGTCTTTATTGTCGCTGGTGTAAAGTATGTCAAGAAGTAAAATCGAAAGGTCCTCGCCATGCAGCACCTATACAGGCTGCGGACATTCCTATCCGTCCATTTCAGAAAATGGCGATAGATATCATTGGTCCTTTCAAAATAAAATCAGCCAGAGGACATCAATTTATTCTTACATGTGTTGACATGTGTACTCGATGGCCAGAGGCCATACCTCTGAAGAGCATTTCGACTGCCGATATTGCAGATGCTCTTTGGCTGATATTTTCGCGGTTGGGATTCCATAGGGAAATCTTGTCAGACCATGGCACCCAACTGATATCTGAGACAATGTCGCAAGTGATGTCTACTCTTAATATCAAGAGATCACTGAGTAGTATTTATCATCCTATGTCTAATGGACTAGTCGAACGTCTCAATAGAACTCTCACAAATTTACTTGGGAAAATAACTGAGGATCATCCTCAGGATTGGGACAAAGTCTTACCCGCTGCTCTCTTTGCTTATAGAGAGGTTCCTAATGAACATACCGGGTTTTCTCCTTTCGAGCTCGTCTTTGGCGCGCGTCCGCGCGGCCCAATGTCCTTGCTTCACGATCTAATAGCTGCCGATGATATCAGTGATGACACACAATCTTCTTATGAATATGTCATTGCTCTCAGGCAGAAAATCATTGAAGCTTGCAAATTAGCAACTTCCGCATCTGAATTTGCTAAAGAAAAGGTAAGGCAGTTCGCAAATAAAAAAGATGCCTACGTCAACTTTGTCCTGGAGACAAAGCATTCGTATTACTTCCTTCCAGGGAAAATAGACTTCTTATTGGTTGGAAAGGTCCTTTTGTGATTGTATCTAAAATTTCTGATGTCGACTATGTCGTCGATATTGACGGAAAGCATACAACTTTTCACATAAATATGCTTACGGAATTTTATGAACGTCCAGAGTACTTACAACCTATCTTTCAAGCGACGGACGACGCTACAGTCGCTCGTGGTCATTACTCATCTCTGTCTGTCATACAGCTCTTTTGTCTAGATCTACTGTTAAATACATAAAGTTATGATCTATTCTTACAATATCATGCTTCTATAACACTTGTTGTCACTTTGTTTAAACTCATGGTTATGTACTGATTACTTGCTTTCTCTGTTACCATCTTTGGTAAAACAGAGGAAGGTTTTGTTTAACATGAAATAAAGGTCAAAAAAATTAATTCGGCCACATTTCTAGTTTAGATATATATTATGACTGTGGTACATTATAACATTCTAAGAATTGTGCTATTTGTATTGTTCTCAGCAAACCGGTGTGATATCTTGGAACGCTGTAGAACTACGATGACTACTATCGACGTCCTGATGTTCCTTGAGAATCTTGCTTACAAGACATCTCCGGAATAGAGCATCGTCTTGTTCTTCTGACGTCATCACCTATTAGTTATACTATACACATGTATAATCATATGGTTGTAAAGAGACTTTAGAAATGTTGGTAATGATTGACCATTTGAATTTATGGTTATATAGGCATTACACGTCGTGAGATTTCGATGTTGGTGTAATTTCTTAATAGAAATTGTCATTCACCATTTATACACATATTGATATGAATTTTTTCTTTATATAATTGTTGTAACATTACCTGCACCTTTGAGTTGGTTGGTGACACCTCCCCGGATATATTTACTTTGAGAAAATAGTTTCTCTTATCTAGTGAGATTTTTTTTGTTCTCACTAGACGCTCTACTGTGCGTCGATTGGATCTGTCATTATGTTGTTAGATTTATGGTGATCCTTTCATCGGCGCATTACTCATGCGTTATGAGCTTAATGCACCTGGCTCAAAGATGTATTTTTTTAAAAAAAATGTACCATTTTTTCCCCCGCGAGATGTGGTAATATGTTGCTGTCATTTTTGACGGGGAGAAAAACACCAACCTAATTTATGTTTGGTTTAATGTGATCAAAGAGAGATAACTATTTATTATCTTTCTGTGACAGGTTTGACTGGTGATTATCTTCCCCTGTCTTATATTGTCCTGTCTCAGGCAATGTCTTATAGTTGACATGTCTTAAGTCTATTTATAGGACCATATACGGAGTATCTTTACCCCCCCCCCGTTTGGGCGGAAACGCCTGGTCTGGTTTAGCCTCGATCTGGTCTATGCTCTTTGGGCATGCGCAGGTCTTGGCGCAAAGACCGAGAGACTGATGATTCAAGCAGAGTGTACCTGAGGCTTAGAACGGATGTACCGATCCGTAGATTTCTCTCTGCCAAGTTTCGATATGGATTTGGAAATTCTGGGAATGACTGATTTGTCATTCTTCCTTCCCTGAGTGATTCGTTATGCCAGTATTGGCTGTGTTGTGTTACCTTAGAGTGTAAGGATTCTCTGAGAAGGTAACTGAAACATTATTCGATCTTTTTCGTCTCGATTAGATCTTAAAGGTACATTTATCGCTGATGGCGACATAGTGAGCGAAGCTCACGAGGAGTTAATATACTGTACCCCAGTATGGCTACATATTTGAAAGACTAGGTCTAAGTTGACCTGTTATACATATAAGCCTAAGAATCAACTTAATGGACCCGCAATGCAGGCGGAATATTGTTTGGCAGAAATATATTTATTCTCAGAAGTTTATGTAAACTGAGAGTCACCTGATTATCGAGGCCCGCGACCCGTGACCTGATTTCGTCGTCATTATATTGGTCCGTGTTTACGGCCAATCTTCTTCACCAGAATGAAGTACCTGGCATGTGAGGCCAGAATGAAGTCTTTTGCTAGTTGTAGGACAATAGCATTGACTTTGTTAAATAACTGATATCGCCCGTACTAGGCAATATATTTGCTAGGGCTTACCTGACGGGGCTCAGTCAGGGATTAGAGCTATTGCATGAACAGTAATTATTGGTCAAGACATTGTTAATTGTCTAAGCTGTTCGGGATCTGTGATACCTGATGTTAACCTTCATAACTACACATATAATGTCCATGATCTTGTACTATTGACTGTTTCGTCTGTCATCATATTATCGTACGTCATGAATAAATATTGTAAACGTCAGCAGCATTCCCTACTTCACTGACTTCTACTTGTGGTTGTGTGAGTCTATGTGAAGTCGTCCAAGAGCCTATATGGCCTTCGTGCTGTCAGCACTACTATTCACTCACCTACACGATCAACCACAGTCTTATACAAGTACTACACGTCTGTATCTACACGAATGCTGACACTATGAGTGTCTCTACTATACCCTGGCGGCACCTCATGCCGGTGACCTAGATTACACCGCATCATTGTGACACGCCCACTCTGCCATCTTTACAACACACGAACAAAAACAGGCAGTTATACATCTGGAGCGAATAGAACGTTACATCTCTACATCTCCAGCCTTAAACAGACAGTAAACAGACTTTTACAGTCGCCTTTGGAGGCGATTTCAAGAAACTGGCTCAGTGGCAGACCGGCCGCGCAGTGGAAGACCCAGAGTCACAACTCCTTCCGAAGACCGCTTCATACGGCTGCGTCACCTCAGGAATCGACTTGCATCTGCGTCCTCCACAGTCCAGTCAATGTCAGCAGCTCGTCGAATTTCAGATCAAACGGTCAGGAACCGGCTGTACGACTCTGGTCTTTGGGCTAGAAGACCCTACAGAGGTCCTGTTCTTATGGACCGGCATCGCCAGAACCGACTGCAGTGGGCGAACCAGCATCGTCAATGGACAGTTGGAAATGACTGGAGACGGGTTTGGTTTAGTGTCACGTAGGTCTTTATATCATTAAATTGCCTACATCTTCTTCCTATTCTCTCACCCGAATCCTTTTATTTTATTATCTTTCCGTACTTGTTTTTCCTGTATTTTTCGCATCACTCGGTTGCGAAAAATATTTTCTTCAGTATTCTCAAACTTTACCTTGTGTTTTTTTCTCATACTGGGATACGTAATTCTATTATTTAGATGTCAGTCAGACGAGAAGGGCAATTAAGTTGCGGCTATCTCAGACATCGAGCCGACTTGGGTCTGCACCTTCAGATGACACGTCACTCCTGAGTTAGATTCTCGACGTAAACGCGTGAGAATGCTAGGAGAGAGCCGACATCCGTCTGCATTTTTCACCGGTCAGCGTGAGGTGCGAAGTAGTATAAGTGTCAGATCAGAGTTTCGTCGAAATAGCTCCGGCGAAGTGTGAAAATCGCCCATGCACTGCAGACGGTTGTCTGAGATTTGCAACTGACACGCGCTTTTCCCGGTCAGTTTGTTAACGAAGGTGCGAAATCGCACCGGTGACAGTTACGACATGCTTCTAAGTGAAACGTAGGTGTTATGAGAAGGGGAGAGATCAGGGTTGGGGAAATAGTTCATCCTTTGTCTGTTTTAGATATTAAACCTAGTTTGAAACTTTATTTTCATTCTTTCTCAATATTCGCAGTAGACAGGTGGTTCGTGAAGAGTAGAGCTGTATAAGCGAAGTTTCTTAGTTTGTTGCGACAATTTGTCGAACTTCTAGACTTCCATAAATATAAGCGTATAATTCTTAATTGTGCGATATCCTGTAGTGCTGTGTTTGAGGTAAATATATTATTATCTAGTATTTTGTGAAGTGATTAAGTGTTAAATTGCCGATTTTATTTCACTAGTTAGATTTTGTGCAGAGTGCTTAATTTATCTAGTCTGTATTATTTATAGTGACGAGTTACAGTGAAAAACAGAAATTATATTTCTTGCTTAAATTCAGTCGGCTAATAAAGAAATTTAATTTAACTTCTAAATAATCAGACGAGAGAATCTATTTTAAAACTAACTTATAACGCTAGATACATCATTGAGTGTTGACGAAATATGTATGTATTTTCTAATTCATGATGTTTGATTTTATTTACATAACTTACTTTACGGGAAATTTAAATGATAAGTCAAGCGGTACGCTTGCAGTTTAAAAATGTAAGTTATATTGGGTACTTATTGTAAATTATTTGATATATGTGCTTTTCCTTTTATACAGTGAAATACTGGGGTGACCCAAACTTTACCAGCATTTAAGAAGAGTTTGATATTTATGAAGAAATAGACAGTCCTTATTTTGAACCACGTGGGTTTCTCAAGTAACACTCGGTCTGACAGTGCCTAGGCAAACAGTGTTAGACAGAAATACTATATCCCACTAACGGGTTTCAAAGACTGTAATGATCAATGCAGGGCCTTTGCGCCAGATCTTAAATCCTTCCATAAACTCTACGTAAATTTTCTGCCTGGCGGCTTGAATATTACAATCAATAACATTAACAATTTCCCGACATTTTTGTCGAAAGAGTGAATAGTGAAACAAGGCTATCTGTTGAAAGAAGTTGTCCACTGGTCATCTTTCCAAATTAAGGGAATCCTCATGTTTCTGAACTCTGTGTGCCCGTTTAAACTTGCTTATCAAACCTGATCCAAGTGACATTAACAGTAAATCTAAAATTTAAGTGGTGAAGTGAACGCTCCCCGAAAACAGTGGAATAAACCTGTAATTGTAGAGCTGGGATTCGCTTTATCCAAAGAATACAGATTCACTGTAGAGAAGTGTCCTACGGTTGCGCCAGACGGTGAACAACATCAAGTTTTGATAGGTAAGAACGTGTGCCAGGGATCCCCGATGAATGAACCGAGTGAAAGTGACGGAAGGATGTTCGTTATTTACTGCACTCGCTTGTTGTATTAATTGTTCCTTTAGAATAGATACTGCTGTCAAAGTCAGTCTATACCTTCTAAGGGGGACAATATTAGACCCTAACAATATGTATTTGTGACTCTTTGGGCCATCATCTGTCTCATAACGGGGCTGTGGGCTAAACCTAGAGTTAATATCATCACGGGGGCTATCATCCTGGTAGAAAGTCATTTATTCTTTTATGTCTATTTGTATGCTTCCTTTATGTATTTTTAGTGTTGTGAGAAATTTTGATATGATAATTAAAAATTTCTCTGGAACAAAAACATCAGTGCGTTGGTCAGCTCGATCCAAATTATTCAGTATAATCATTGTTATAGAGTTCCCACGTATGTGTGTTTAACTGTCGTCACGTGTATGTGCGTGCCCGTGATTAGATAGAAATATATGTAATATATATATCTGTGTTTAGACTGTCTGACTACTTTAGATCTGTCGTAGAAGATAGGTGAGAGAGAGAGAAGATTTTCCGCTCTCAGAGACAGCATCTATCACTATTCTACCACCTCACTCGTGGAAGTCTATTTTTTTTATTTCCATCTCTCACTGTGACTAACACTCATTCCAACCTATTCAGAAGGGACCAACCTAAGTCTTAATACTCCTATCGAAAAATCTACGACATTTAGTGATGAATCATTTTTTGTGCTCCAGCGACGCGATAGACGGAGAAGAGTTTACCGCAGAGTCCATGAGAGCTACGCCCAGAACAGCGCTGATGAGGCTCCTTCACATGGTGGTGGAGGTGTACTGATGTGGGGGGCGATCAACTTCATGGGAAGAAGTGACCTGGTGCAAATTGAAGGACGCCTGAATGCCCAACGATACGTCGCTGAAATTATTCGTCCTCACGTCCTTCCACTTCTGGCTGCCCGAGGATCGATTTTTCAGCAGGATAACGCTCGACCTCATGTGGCACAACTCACCACCCAGTTCCTCGCTGACAACAACGTCCAGACCATTCCGTGGCCAGCCATGTCATCAGACATGAACTCCATAGAACACTTATTGGATGAACTCGACAGACGACTCCGCCAGCGAGATGTGGCTCCAGGCAATCTCCGACAATTGTCTCTTGCACTGCGGAAAAAGTGGGCAGCTGATATGGGTGGATTTAGGCTGACTTCTCAATGATGATAAGGCCACACTGTCTGGCCACTATGGACGTTGCAAGTATAAGTCCAAGTACGTTGTAAATCTTTAGCTCTGTCAAATACCACCCCTATCGACACCAGGTATATTATAGTTGAAGTGTAGGGTGTCTTATCTGGTTTTTTTTGTTGTTGCTGTGTGTATAGTAGTGAGATAGTTCACAGAGTTACAGCACATGAAATATGACATGCGAAGTCATAAAAAGGGTAAACTGCTCTGGACGTTTCATCATTTATTTGACGCCACAAGTACAGATACGTTACATAAGTCATAGACATCAATAGTTCAATGTATTCAGCATTCTAAAGTTTCTTCATGGATCTGCATACATAAGGTTCATCAAAAAATCCAGCAACAGTGTCAGCTGCATATCATCAATGTTCATTAAATAATAATCAATACTCCTCTCTGATGCTGGCAGATCAGATGTACAAAAATAAGTCTATTATTGTCCGCACGAGAATAGCATTTCAGGAGTACAGGTCAAGCTGACCTTTATAGCGTCCCTAAGTCTAACCCTCTCGACATAGGTGCAATCGCTGGCATAACGAATCCTAGAACATAGAAATTGTTCTGTGGGCCTAGAGCGACCCGTGTATATATATATATATATATATATACCTATATCTCTATATATATATATATATATATATATATATATATATATATATATATATATATATATATATATATATATATATATATATATATATATATATATCAGGTATAAAGATACCGGTGGTGAAATTTCCTAGTAAAAGAACCTCTCCATTCTGTAACACACAAGCGAGCAGAGATCGACACAATGTCTAACATCTAGGTAGATCACAGAGTTCAATAAAGGAGGGTATTACCTTTCTTCAGAATCAACACCACAAAACATACGCCTCCAGGCGGTTTTTGAATCATATAGGGAAAGCCTCGTTAGCTAACTAACTCACAGGAGGACTATAGAATTCCCTATCAAAAAGCACAGACGCAGCATTTTTTTTTTTTAAACCTTTATTCAGGTCAATATATCAATATTATTTACAAAATTTTTTACATTAATCACATGGTATAAAGAATAAAAGACAATGGAACCCCTCCCCCCCTCCCCACCTTTCCCTCCTCCCAACCTAGCATTGCAACAAGTCAATAGCGAAACAATATACCAAACAATATCACATAATAAACCATACTAAAGATAACCCCCCCCCCTTCTTCCTCCCCCCTCCCCCCAAATAAGTTTATTACAAGTCAATATTCGCAAAGGTAAAAACACATGTTATACTACTTGGATGATGAATGGGGATGAAATGATTGATGGTACATTGACTAAAGGATGATGACACCCTACCATGAGATGAGGACATATGTTATGAAGTATTTACAAACAAAGCTACCTGCTTTGTATGTCGACCAAAGGGTCGGTAATTAATTATTTATTTGAACAATCAACAAAAAAAGTTTCAAATTTGTTCTATTATGTCTTGTGTCATGCGCTCGTATATTTGTGTAAATATTGTACTGTCGTAATGTCTACCGTCATATACGGCCCTATTTCTACACGTCCAAACAAGGTATCTGAAGTTAGCCAGTAAAGTTAGTAGCTTAAGTTCTGTTCGTCTCGTCATTCGTGGTAACGTGTTAAGCATGACTGCTCTGTATAAATTAAGTGTTTGTTGTGAGTTTGAGGCTATTAATTTCCTTAATTTGTTTAATGTAGGGCCCACTGTTTTACATGTGTAAAACAGGTGGTCTTCTGTCTCTATAATGTTGTCACTACACATTTTACATTTTGGTGCTAATCTGTTTGCCTTTATTGATGATTTGTATGCAAGTGGTGTTAAACTGTGTAGTAGTCTGAAAGTGACTTCCCTTGCTTGCGGTTTGATGTCTATTGCATGAATATTTGTGAAACTCTGTGTGTAATCGGTTATAAAAAGGTTATACCCCCTTCGTGTGTTCAGAGGTGTTTCCTGTGCTGCGACTAGAAGTTTGTATATAAGTTTAGTGTCTTGTTTTATTAAATGTTTATTCCCTTCTAAATTTTGTAGACATATTGCGTAAAAGGGTGGTGGTGTACCAAAAAAATGGGGTTGATTATTATTTAGTTTACAGAAATTTGATAGTCTTAACCCAATGTAGTATTGTGCCAGCGGGTATAGACCCGGGCTTTTTGTAACTTCCCCTATGTATTTAATTCTTAAGGCCTTAATTTTAGTGTTGATATCCTGTAAGGCTATCCCCCCTTTATTTTTAGGTTGCATTAGAGTGACATCTTTAATACTGTGCCAAGTATTCCTAAAAATAAAGCCCCTAATTAGTTTATTTATTTCTGTTATAATCTTTTTAGGTATCATCTGTATGTTTGCTGTGTAAATTATTTTTGGCATAATAAAACAATTTACTATTACACTTCTTCCGAAAATGGTGGCCGTTTTATATTTGTAAATTTCAAGCATACTTTTAATTTTTTCTATCAATTTTGCCCATGTTTCCTTGTTGGGGTCTTGCGGATTAAAAGAATAGTTAATGCCATAAATTTTAATTTTATTTAATTGAGTTAATTGGAAAGGGAAATCTGATCTATTGCCCCATCTGCCTATTCCCATTATACTAGATTTTTGAATGTTTAGTTTGGATTCGCTAGCGTATCCAAACTCTTTGAAAACTTCTAATATATTTTTTATAGAATCCTTTGTTGTTGGAAAGAATATAGTAAACTCCGCCTATGCCGGTCCCAAGCCCGGATGAAAAAGGAGGAGGGCGGCCTGCATGGAGGCCGTAAGGAGGCAGCCCCTCCACCATGCAAAGGCACAACAGGCCAATCACCTGTTTGCTTTAAACCACGATTACAAGTAACACAAGAGAGAAAACCGGACTGATTCTGAAGGCGACGAACTGGAACGGACTACGGACTACGACTTATGGAACATGGAACACAAGAAGTATAAATGGGAAGGAAGAGGAGCTGATGGAAGTGATGAGGAAAGCAAAACTAGAAATCCTGGCTATAACGGAAACAAAGAAAAAAGGACAAGGAGTCATGGATCTCAATGGCAACACGCTGCTCTACAGTGGTGTACCCATATCCGAAAGAGCTAAAGGGGGTGTGGGTTGCATTGTGGCCCAAAATCAAAAAGATAGTATAAAGGGGTGGAACTTTGTCTCAGAGCGCATTATGGTTGTGAAACTAAAAGAAGGAGAAACCATAGTCAACCTGGTCATAGTGTATGGGCCAAATGAGGATGAGAGAGCAGAGGTCAAGGAGGAATTCTTCGAGCTGCTTCAAAGGACAGTGGATGACTGCCTAGATGAAGTTATCATGCTCGGAGACTTTAATGCCAGAGTTGGAAATGACCATGCTAGATGGGGTGGAGTTATCGGAAGATATGGAGAAGATACTCTCAATGACAATGGAAAGCGACTCCTTAGATTCTGCAGTGAGCATAATCTGATCATTACAAACACAAAGTTCCCCCATAAGCGCATACATGCATACACTAGATGTGAACCAACAAAGAATGAGAAGTCAGTGATCGACTATGCCATTGTTCGGAGAAGCTCATTCAAATATGTCCGAGATGCAAGAGTCTGGAGGGGGCCAGAGATTGGAAGTGATCACTACCTGCTAACAATCAAACGAACAACTGAAAGAGTTGCTCAGCCTAGGAACTGCTCAACATCACGCAAGAAACCAAGTAAACGAGCAGGAGAAATGAGCATTAGGACCTACAAGCTGAGAGAGCCAGAAATTAAGACCAGATATCAGGGGCTTATTGCTGCAGCGGTGAGCAACACAGAAGAACAACCTGATGACTTGGAAACCCTCTGGATTAAATTCAAGGATATCATAAAGACAGCTGCTGCAGAAGCATGTGGTGAAGTCCGACTTGGGAACAAGAGAAAGAGGACACCTTGGTGGACAGAGGAAGTCAAAGAGAAAATAAGGGAAAAGAAAATGGCATGGAAACAATACTTAGGATCTAAAAACACAACAGGACAAATGGAAAAATATAGAGAATATGTGACACTCAGAACAGAAGTAAAGAACAAAGTGCTAGCAGCAAAACAGAAGTCCTGGCAAGAATTTGGAGAAAAGCTAGAAAAAGATGCACAAAAAAACCAGAAATTGTTCTATAAGACCTTAAAGAACACGAGGAAGGAAAAACAATGCCCTCTCAAATTTATAAAGGACAAGCAAGGCAAATTGCTTACTGCCCCAAAGGAAGTAATGGAAAGATGGAAAGAATATTTCTCAGAACTCCTTGATGGTGAGCAAGGTCAAACATCAGAAATGATAACCTCTAGCACAGAAGAGGAAACCAATGGTGATGAAGATGACATAAAGATGGAAGAACTGAAGGCAGCACTGGAGAAAATCAAGATGGGCAAAGCAGCAGGGCATGATGGTATAACACCAGAAATGGTTAAGTACATGGGAGCAGCAGGCGACCTGTTACTCTTAAGAGTCCTACAGGCAGCATGGTGCAACAAGACCATACCAAAGGATTGGAAGATCGCCATCATAACACCAATTTTCAAAAAGGGTGACAATCGACAGTGTGGAAACCATAAAGGCATATCCCTTCTCAGTGTCCCTGGAAAAATCTACTCTAGAATCCTAGAGCAGAGACTCCGACGCCTAGCTGAGCCACAATTGGATGAGGTCCAGTGCGGATTCCGAGCAAACCGAAGTACTCAAGACCTAATCTTCACACTCAGACAGCTGAGTGAAAAGGCCCTTGAGTATAAGAGTGAGATCCATCTTTGTTTCATAGATCTGGAAAAGGCGTTTGACAGGGTCCCTTGGAGCAAACTTTGGGACTGTTTGGCAAGGAAGAATATTCCAGCACCTCTGATTCATGCTATACAGAGCTTCTACAAGTCTTGCAGAAATTATGTGAGGACAGCAAACCATAAGTCAGAAGAGTTCAGGACCACCACTGGTGTAAGACAAGGTGATATCCTATCACCTTACCTCTTCATACTCCTTATGGACGATGTCATCAAGGCATGTAAGGAGAGAACAAGAAAGTATTCAGTGGGGTACTGGAAGATGAGACAGGTCTATATTTCAGAGCTGGCATTTGCTGATGATGTTGCCCTGATTGCTAAATCAGAGGCACATCTCCAATCCAACCTGCAAGTCTGGAAGGAAGAGCTGGAGAAGAGAGGGATGGTCATAAGCAGCTCTAAAACAAAAATCCATGGTGATATCACGAGAAGAAAGAAGACATCAGATTAAGCTGGGAGAACAGGTCCTGGAGCAGGTCGACCACTTTAAATACCTCGGAGCTATTATAGACCGAAAGGGAGGCATCAAAGAAGAGTTGGCCACTCGAAAAGCAGCAGCTGGGAGACTTTTTCAGGCCATAAATAGAGGATTCCTCAGCAAGAGAGAGGTTGGTAAGAAAACGAAAATGGCTGTATACCGCTCCACCTATGTCCCAGTCTTGACATATGGATGCGAGTCATGGGCAATGACTACAACCCATAAAAGCCAGATCCAAACCTCAGAAATGAGGTATCTGAGGAAGGTGGTTGAAGTAACAAGAAGAGACATGGTACGCAACCAGACGATACGTCAAGGCCTAAAATGCCACCTAAGTAAGAATATAGTATCGTCGGCGTAGGCCAACAGTTTCTTTTCCCCTATACCGGGGACGAAAGTTCCCGTGATATTTGTATCTTGCCTTATTCTTTCCAAAACAGGTTCTAATGTTATTACGTATAGCAAAGGCGATAATGGACACCCTTGCCTGACACTTCTCGTTAACTTGAAGGAGTTGGTTAAACTGTGGTTAACCAATATTCTACTTTCAGGTTTGTTATATAAAATTTTAATCCATTTTCTAAAGTATTCCCCTATGTTATTAGCTTTCAGACTTTTATGCAGAAAGGCATGTGATACTCTATCAAATGCCTTTTCCTGGTCTAGAGATAATATGGCGCTCTGGCACTGCCTATCATGTGCGTATGTAATCAGGTCTCTGATAAAATGTGTGTGCCTACTAATGTTCCTACCATTTACACTACATTGTTGGTCTTCATGAATTATTGCGTGCATGTGTGGCTTAAGCTTCAGAGTTAGCGCCTTGGCTAGAATTTTATAATCAACGTTTAAAAGGGAGATAGGCCTAAAATTCTTAATTGACTTTTTGTCATTATCGTCCTTGGGAATTAACGTAATATAAGATTGATTTAAACTATCCGGGAGTTCCCCTTTTTGAAAAGCCTCTTCGAACACTTTAATTAAGATAGAGCCTAAACATGGGAAGAAGAACCTGTAAAATTCTGCTGTTAGCCCATCTGGGCCGGGTGCCTTATCTTTTTGAAAAGTACTAGGGCCCCCTGCAAATTGTCTAAAGTTAAAGGTTGGTCTAGCCTTTCACTTTCCTCATCACTTAGACACTTTGTGTATTGTAAAAATTTATCTTGTATGTTTGCATCGCTATCTTCTTTAGTATATAGCTGCTTGTAGTATTCGAAGAAAGCGTGACTGATGTTGGTATTTTCTGTGTGCTGTTTTCCTTTCATGTCAATTATTTCGTGTATCTGTCTACTGCGCTGAATATTTTGTTCAATTGCTAAATATTGCCTACTAGGGATTTCCTGCGTTATAGTGTGTAATTTTGTCCTAAGTAATCCTCCCTGATAGGTATACTGTCTATATTGATCTAACTGTTGTTCTAAGGTGTGTATGTGAGGGTTCGTGTTGTCTAAACTCTTAGTTAAACTAATTGCTTCTTCTAAAATCCCCTCTTCTTTTTTAAACTTCCTATGTATAAGTGTAGCCAAAATCTGTGTCCTGTCTCTTATTGTATTTTTTAACATGTCCCAATATTGTGCGATGTTATTATTGGGAATGTCTTGTGCGTAACCTTGTATCAACTTTGTTATTTGCTCTGTGTAGTAAGTGTTTTTAAGTAGATTATTGTTAAGTTTCCAATGCAGGGATCTCTTTACTTGTTTGTGCATGTGTCCCGTACTTAAAGATGTATAAACTGCTTGATGATCTGTGAATTTAAGAGTGTTTTTATATGGTATATTTTGTGTATATTATAATCACTAGTGGTGTAAATTCTATCTAGTCTTGAAGCCAGTCTGAGATATGGGTTCGTCTTGTCATAGTATGTAAAAGTTTGTTTGTTGGGTTCTATTTTCCTGTATGCGTATGAAAGGTCATGTTCGTCTAACATAGCCTGAACCTGTCGTACAAGTGTAAACTTTTCCCGTGTCTGTGCTCTTGTGAAGCCCCTTGACCGGTCTAGGTCAGACAAGACACAGTTAAAATCTCCCCCTAAAATTTTCTTAGTTCCCTTGTAATGTTCCGTTAATATGTCATGTAATCCGTCATAAAACTTAGATCTGTCGATTTTCGTCGCTGGGGCATATATGTTGATAAGTGTGTGTATGTCTTGTTTGTTGTGTTTGTTTTTTATTTGTATAATGACAATTCTGCCATATTTGTCTGTTCTATAATGTACTGTTTCCCAATCTTCATTTATTTGGAGGATGGCAGCACCCTCATGGCAGGTGCCCCGGGCGAACCAACCATGTTTCAGTCCTAATCTAGTTACTATCTGATCGGCATGATAATTAGAAATAATCCCCGTCTGTTGCAAAAACAAAAAATCGGGTTTATCTTTTTTAATCAGTTTAATTACATGGTCTAGCTTATTTCTCAAACCATTGATATTGAGAGATATTATCACTAGACTGCATGACGGAGTGGTAAGCAGAGGTTGGCCACCCGTTAAAAACTGTCTACCTGGCAAAGTGGCAGAGTCGTCACTTGCCATATCTAAACTATTTGACGTAGTGGGGACTGAGAGCAGACCACTACTGTTACTTAAAATATCTGACGAAGTGGGGACTGTGGGCGGACCACCCGTCCTAAGTGAACTTAAAGTGCTAGCTGGTAACTTCTTGTGTGCTATATTGGTTACACATGGCAAAGTGGTAGGCTGGCCACTTGTACATGACCTACCCGGCAGAGCAGTGACTGTACGCTGACTGCCTGTCCTGACTAAACCACTTGATAAGTTCATGTTTACATTGTTAGACCAGTCGGTGCGTAAGGGCTGACCGATTGACCTAATTACCTGACTGCCTGACGGAATAGTGACTGGGGGCTGACTATCCGTTCTGCACTGATAATTTAGGCTGAGCGCAGATGAAACCGCGCCGCCTAACACTCCCACCCCGGGGGGGGGGGGAGTTGACTGCTTAAGTGAAACTGTGCGCATGTTAAATGTGTGTGTGCTGTGTCAAAACATACATTAAAATACTACTAAACTTATTTACATTAAAATAAGAACACAAAACTCTTAAATCATAAGTAACACGTCTTAAACTATAGGTGTTTTCATAATTTACTTTAAATAAATACATTTCTTTTATTTTCCCAGGCTGGTACACTTGGGTCCACTGAAGGTAGGGGGGGGGGGCACATCTTTCCACACACTGGTTGTTTACTGTCCAAACTTCTGACAGGCTCACCGGGGAGGGTAACATCGGGGTGCAGCTTGGGCGTGCCCTCACCTGCACCATTCGTTCTCACTCGTCTCACCTGCTTGAAGCTTGGAACTAACTGCTTGCACTGGGCCCCAGTGCAGGGAAAAAAGTCTCGTATCAGCAAGCTCATTCACTTAAGTCCTCAAATGCCTGCTCATCAATATAAAAACTTGCTTGGGACATTATTATTGACTCCATGGCTTCTTCCTCGGCCATGTTCGCCCAGTTGCCGCTTGTACCGTCTTGTGTTAGTAGTGCCCCTGGTACTTCTGGATCTGGCCTGAAGGCCCCTGACATAGAAGACTGAAATGGTGATTTGTCAGGGCTGTTGGGCTGGGATCTTCGCTCGTCGACAACAGGTGTAAACGCTGCGTCCTCGTGACAGGGCTCTTCTGCAGTCACCTTGGGTGATGGGGGGAGGTCTCTCTTGCTCGGTGAGCGTTTGCACGGAGACTTGCTATCATTGCGCCTCACCTCTTTGGATTTGACAGGCCCTATTGCCTGGCGTAAGAGTCTTTTCCTGTTCTTCTCTCCCTTCTTAGAGAGCACATCTATAAAATCACCTTCCTTATTCGTACCAGCTTCGGGGCTCTCTGATGTGGGGCTCTCTAGTGCATCGCTCTCTGGCGCGAGGAACTCACTCATCCTGCTCTGTTCAGCCGGCATTTTGTTCCCGACTGCCTCCTCTTCTCTGGTTTGCTTGGTCTTAGTTGGGGCCACCCGCCTTCTTGGGCACTGGCTAACCCAGTGCGTGTCCAATCCGCAGATAGCGCATTGGGTTCGTCTGCCGGGTAGAGACACCCATACCCTCAATATTTTATCCTCTGCCGCCTTAAGGTGCACGAAGTGCGGTATTTGGTGCTCCGTTGGCCGGTATAAAAAGTTCCATTTGTCCTGGGCATTTTAAATTCTGTTCACCTCCACGTCTTTGTCGCCCGACACTTCGGCTGCTATTCTCCTCACCGCTTCTGGCTTTATAGTGGGGGGCATCCAGTTCAGTGTCCCTTTGGATTTTTCTTTATCCAGATGTTCGATGTAAATACTCATCTGGGGGCTGGTCCACTCGAACCTTTTGCCATGCAGGCCTTGGTAATGTTTTATTTGTGCCGCTGCTGTCAGAGTGGCGTACCACTTGTAGGGCCCTGCAAAACGATACAATGTGGCTATGCCACTCGTTCCGACACCAGCCGGTCCTGCTAAGATGCTTGTTATCAGGGAGTAGGATGCCCTATTGGCCTGCAGCCCAGTAATAGTAATGACCAGTGTTCCTGGCCTATGGAGCATACCTCCCTCCAGATCTTCTTCTACATTTATCACGATCACAGGCACAAATGGTGCGGACATTCTTATATGCTTTTCTTGGTAATAAAACCAAATTAAGCACAAAAACAAAGTTCCAAAGCTAGCAAAAAAAAAAAAAAAAAACAAATGTCCAGGAAAAACCACCAAAATCCGAGAATGAAAGACAGAACAGACGCAGCAGCGTCCTTTCTCTGCTCAGTACATCTCGTCGAATCCCTGGGCGGAAGACGATTCTCACCTTCTTAAAGTTTAGACATGTGCAGAACGCATACATCTGACTAACACTCACAACGAAACGATGAAGGAACCATTTCAACAAAGCTATGTTCAGAAATCACGCCTTATATGGACATGGGAATAAAACTCAACCCTAGTTTCAATCATTCCAAGAAATAGTTGACCGATACTACCGTATAAGGAGACATCGTTCGAAAAAATGAATCAGCGAGAAGAAAAAGGTAACCCCCATAGTACAATGTACCCATAGTTTAAACAAGGGTTATTTGCCTTAGATCAAAAAGAATTTAAAGTGTACAATTCATACAGATTAATTACACACAGTCTTAGAAAAATTCTGTGCGTAACAGCAGCCATCCCACAACAACAGATCCAACGGCTAATCCGATCCATGTCAAGGAGATCTCGTTCTCTGATAGAGGCCAGAGGAGGCGATACACCTTACTGAAACGGAGGCCTCAGTCGCAAAGAATAAAAGTCCAAACCAAATTTAATGAACATCATTTCATTGTTAAAGTCTGAAACTTTCTTCATGCCAAGATTGAAACATTAATTCCGTAAAATAAAATTTTGGTACAAGTTTGAAATTTGGTGTCCATTACCACTGCAATAATGTTGCGTTTCTTTTTTTGAACAGTATATATATATATATATGTATATATATATATATATATATATATATATATATATATTTATATATATATATATATATATATATATATATATATATATATATATATATATATATATATATATATATATATATATATATATATATATATATATATATAAAATGTCTTTTCCTGTCATACTTAACTCATTTTTGCCGTTTTATTTATTTATTTTTTCGCCGTTGACGAAGACCTCGGTTTTTTTTTACATGTAGCTCCCTCTGTTGTGCTAATAATTCCGACAAGCAGTCCTGACAGTTAAATGTATTACATCGAGCATCAAGTCGCGCTTGAAAGAAAACTATGGTATCTTATCGACAAATGTAGCAAAACACTTTTAGTAGGTCTTATGGTATTGGTCAAAGCGTAGCATCTGAAGCAATTACGTTGTCCACTGGGTCACCACAGCACTCAGGCGGAATCCACTGGATTAGCCAATGAGAAATGGCGATGCCCATCTTATACTTAACATGACCAGCATGACGCTCTGGACTATTAGTACTGCCTACTGAGTTTAAAGGCAGACATCTTTGTAAAAGGTTACATGTTACAGAAAAATCTTACTCAACAACGTTCGGGCACTGTGGACAGAGACGTAACTAGAGGACATGGCGCCCATGGCAAATAAAAAATGCAAACAGAAAACTGTTTTTAAAAATATGTCTGTATTCTTATATTAATACTCAAACTGTGAACTCGTTATAATACCGGTTACAAAATAATAAAAACAAAATATATTTTTATTGTTAAAAATAGTACTTACTTACATAGTCGTTCCCCTTCTACCGTGAGGTGTAGAGGTTTGGAAGAGAGAGCGCCAGACTACCCTATCGGCTGTCTTCCTCCTGGCCTGGTTCCATTCTAGTCCTCTGTCCTTCAAAGATTGTCTAATGTTGTCCTCCCAGCAGACTCTGGGTCGTTCTGGGGGTCTGGATCCCTGGCTCTTTGTTTCCCATGCTTGTTGTGGTAGCCGATTTTCTCCCATTCTGCAGACATGGCCAAACCATCTTAGTTGGGACTGTTCTACTTGGGTCTGCAGGGGGTGGGATTTTAGGCCTTGACGTATCGTCTCGTTGCGGACCATGTCTCTTCTTGTTACTTCAACCACCTTCCTCAGATACCTCATTTCTGAGGTTTGGATCTGGCTTTTGTGGGTTGTAGTCATTGCCCATGACTCGCATCCATATGTCAAGACTGGGACATAGGTGGAGCGGCATACAGCCATCTTCGTTTTCTTACCAACCTCTCTCTTGCTGAGGAATCCTCGATTTATGGTTAAAAATAGCAATGAACAATCAAATTTCTAATGGCATTTGCAGGCACAAATTTCAAGTTATACATTCTCCCTCGTCGACAAAACGTTTATCCGCACCAAACTGGATGTAGGAAACATTTTAAATCTAAAATTAAAAATTTTAAAAATATAATCATTCCCATAGCGACTTTAGTATTTGCATGTTTTAACATAAATTCTTTTGTAAAGAATAGACAGGGTTGCCAACAGATATCTCTCGAAAGTCTCCAAAAGAGCGCTAGAAGTTTTGAGTAACAATAATAAAACACATAGCCTAGTTAGGCCTAAATTAATGCTTAAAGTAACATGTGGGAATAAAAGGATATAGTATGTACGATAAATGAGAGTGGAAGGGCAGAATGTTAGACGGGCCTGCGCGCCCAATTCTTAACCCTCCGAAAATAAAATTCGTTCGTTCGTTCGTTCTCACAGCCAACATATGGTTAATTTCGCATTATTCAATAGACGGCCGTGTTTATTTTATTGTTATCATATTTATTTATTATAAGAAATATGAAAAAAAAATATGTAAAGGACGGAGGACTAGAATGAAACCAGGCCAGGAGGAAGACAGCCGATAGGATAGTATGGCGCTCTCTTTGACAAACCCCTACACCCCAGTGTAGAAGAGGAATGACTAAGTAAAAATGTAAATATTTATTTATTGGAATTTAATTGTGTGTGTGTGTGCAGCTCAATTTCCTATGTTCGCTGATTTCATAACATGTAAGCACGTGCAGCTTGGCGGGAACATTGATGGTTTGGTTTGGTTTTAAGGACCATCTTCACTGCACACGGACAACTCCATCAATGCTCCGATCTCTTCTCTTAGAACACGCAAGGAGGATCTCAGCACAGTGTTAGAACTCCGTAGCACCGACGAGGATCCCAAAGTGTGCATACAGGAATCACACATTCTTTAAATGTTTTTGTTGTGGGTAGGTTTCCTAATTGTTTTATTTTCCCATAGCAGCGGACGTATGGCCTACTCTTTACGATTTCCAACTGATGTGGGATTTTTAACGTGCGCAATTTGCACACGGGACCTACTATTTTTTCGCCCTTATCCGAAAGGAGCTCGCATGGCTGCCAGTGAGGAAAGCCGAAAGGAAGCCACTGACACGAAAACGGACGTCCTAATCGCAAGACATGAAACTAGAATAGGAATTTGGAATGTCAGAATAATGAATGAGAAGGAAAACTGAAACAGATCTGTAGAGCCCTTTTCGTATACAGATGAAGGTAGTATCATATTGTTAATATGTTGTCCTACCTCTGTAAGTAACTTTGCGCACCGACTCACATGAGAGTAAGTCTTATTGGTGAGTTTGATTTCATTAGCGCACGGTTGTGCACTAAGGCGTATAGGGGGTTATGTAGACCGCACGTGTATCTAGTCAGTCAGTCTACGTCATAGCGGGGGTTGAGAAGCTTAGTGCCCAAGAACGAGTCCATTGATTCATGGCGTTCGAACCCGTTTGCGGGTATATTTTTATTGTGTATGACCGTCCGTCTGTTCATAGATGAGGACTCGGGTCTACAGTAATCTAGTGTTATTTCTTGGGAAGAGAAGCAAGTATGATTTTTGATGATAATGTCTTTTCGTTCTCACGTAGACGTCTAGTTGAACCAATACGTCATTGGTACAAAATGGAGTCTTACGTGAAACTTATTATGTAAACTTTAAAGCCGACGGATTCCGACGTTAGGATCATCCCGGATTGGCTTGATATAAATTGTTATGATATTATAAATCAGTATTCGGCTGTTACGAATACGTACCCCGCAAAGCAGAGGGTGACTCAAGTATTTTTGCTATATCAAAGCTATGATGCCACGAAGGTCGTGGGGCATTACCCTAGTAACCAGTGAAACACCTGGCAACCATACGCCAAATAGGCGTAATATAGACTTACCACTACCACTGTCCAATGGACTTGGCCCTACTGTAGACAATGACTGACAAACCACACAAACGATACCGCACCAACTTATCTCATTAGACGGCACTACATAAACCAATCAAGCTCATCCCCAAACATCTTTACTGCCCCCTCCAACGTTGCACACATAGCATATATATAGCAAAATAATTCTACACAAGCAAATCTTTTACCTACAATACACCTTCCAACATAATAACACAAAACCAAATAAAAACAATCCCAACCTTTCATCAACCTACTTACATACTTCAAACCCTAAAACCCACCACCTAAACCTACCTCACAAATACCCCATTCTACAATTAACCACTCTAAACTATCCCATCTCACCTCCCCCTCTACACTCCCACA